>CAUYRT010001832.1:0-41617 GCA_963574885.1 Lepilemur ruficaudatus
GGGTCGATGTCTCTCAGCCTCGGGATCGGCCCTGTTTTCCTGGGGACACTGGGCCAGCAGTGCCTGGGAGGGCTGGCGGATAGGGAGCTCACAGTCTGAGTACTCCTCAGTCTGCTGTAGGGCCCCAAATGGGAAGGTCCTATTCCCTTGAGATGCCTCCGGGTGATGGCTAAATTGTCTCTCTCAGCAGCAGCGGGTAGGGAAGGGGGAGGGGAGAAGGAGGCAATATGGCGTCTGCCGATCAGCTTGAGTCTCTGGGCTGGGAGGTGTCCTGGGGGAGCTGGGAGCCTGGTGCCGTGGCCACAAGAGGCTCACCGCTCACCGGCAGCAGCCATCTCTGGGCTGGTGTTAGGTCTCTCCAACCGCCCAGGAGCCCACTAGCAGTCTGAGATGCAAGGGAGGGGGAAGTTAGCCGCTTCACCTACCCTTGTCGCTGGTCTCCAAGCTTCTCATGGGCTTTCTCCTTCCAGTTATCCTCTGCAACCTCCTCCCGTGGAGTCTCTCATGGTCTCAGGTATCCCTCCCTCTGACCGTTGTCCGATGTATACTTGTCTGCTTGCTTAATTCTCCTGCTTTCTTCTAAAATCTGTCTTTTTTGCGGAGACACTCTGTCTGGTGGCTTTACTCGTCCGCCATCTTTCAATGGGTAAGATTTTAAAAGATAGTAAACAGGGCTTTTCTTGTTTGAATTTTTAAAAATTAGAGTAAAATTATGAATCTAAGTATAAATATAAATTATTCAAATGTTTTTAAAGTCACCTTGAAAAGATGATTAAGTTTCATTTTTTAATGATGGAGTGTGCCCATCTCATCATTATTAAATTAAAAAAGGAGTTGTGGCTTATTGAATGTCAATAAAGCAAAACCTACAATTACATAAGTGAACAGAGCAGGGACTATACTCCTTTCAGTAGTACAGCATATTGCTTAAATTCTTAAGTTCTGGTTTTAGTTTTCTGGGTTTACATTTCAACACCATTATTTCTTGTACAAACTATATAACCTCCCTAAACCTCAATGTCTTTATCAGTAAAATAGATACAGTAAAAGTACTCATCACATAGTTCTTTAGTTTTTGTTTTTTTATTGTTAATTTGAAGATTAATAAGATAACGCATGAAAAGTTTTAGCACTATTTGAGAGGAAGTAGATATTTAATACATTCTGTCTATTTCAGTAAATGAAAGAAAAACATTAAAAACAGGTTTCTATTAGTATCATATGTTTCCTTTCTCCACAGTTGCTGCTGATACCGAATCCACAGAGGTGAACAGATTTCCCTTCCTAATAAAACAACCACAGAAACAGCAGTTGTAACTGAGGAGAAAGCAGAACTAACATCTCTTCAAGAGGGGACCCCTTGATTCAACAGGCATTATTCATTATCTGAAGGCTGAGAAGGAGATTGATAGACTAAGAACCTTGGCTGATCCTCTGGAGATAGACAAACTGAAAGATACCCAACAATTACTTTGCTCATTAATCTTGAGAAGGACAGGCTCCATGAGCCTTCCAGTGGTCTTCTGACAATAGGGCTTTGAATTATATTCTTTTTCAACCTGGCCTTCTCTACATATTTTCTAGGTCCTTAAGAATGAGAAGAGCAAATAGGGAATTGTGTTTCTATTAGCTGGACAAAGAAAAGAATAGTCCATGACAGATAAAATCAAAATAGACTACAAAAATATTTCTCGATTCATCTTTCTACAGTAATGTGCTAGTATGGACATTCAGTATGACTGTCTGCCGTGGCATAATGAGTTCAGAGGGCATCTCTATTGACTTGGGTAAAGGAAAACATGTCATTTGAAGTTGGTAGCACACCTGATGGATGGAGCATGGAAATGAAAACTTCCCATCATGTTTTTTACAAGGGCACCTGATGCTTGGATCAAGACAGAAGTACAAAGTTCATCTTGCACACTTAAAGGCCATTGCAAGAATTTCGGATACTGTTTAAAGAGTTGCTGTAATATATAATATATGTTGTGGTTTTTTTGTCTCTTTCAGAAACTTCAATCTTTTGATAGTCATGAGTTTCCAATTCCCATGTAGAAATGAAACATTAGCATAGAATATACAGACATTTTTAAAGAGTATTTCTCTTTTTGTTTTTCAGTTGGCTAGTTAGCTTATGAATTTTAGTGTTTTAGATTTTTGGATTTTTTTGTTATTGTTTCTTTAGCTTTTCTTGGACATAATACCATCAGATATAAGTCTGTGTACCCGTGTCAAGATTTTTATTCTCTCACTGAAATGATTTTTAAACATTTTACCATTGCTTTATATTCTTAGGGGAAGAGTCATACCTGTGTGAGTTATTTTTTAAAAATGAGGTTTCAGCATAAAATAGGTATAGTAGTCATGCCCACATCCTCATTATGTAAATTGACTGATTGAGAGATGTTATTCAGCAATTTATTGTGGAGAAAGATGGCCTAGAGTTTTATGTCTTACAGACTGATGGAATTTTAATTTTGGAATGGAGTATTTCTTTTTTAAAGATGGGTAGTAGGCTCTATTTTTAGGTCATGAAGGAGCAATACCTGAGAAAGTAATTAGAATCAGTAGTTGGGCAAGGATTGGGACCTGTGCTCAGGAATTATCTACAGAATTCTGACATAATGGTATTTTCCCTTAGAACCTTCTTCATTTTTAGGTGATTAATCATATATTTAAAGTGAATACATTTACTTGATCTCATCTGGAGAGAACACTTGAAATTGCAGTATATAAAGAAATCATTTTAGAACTGCAAAGTTGTCTAATTTGGCTCTGCACTAACAGATATTTGCTTCAGATGAATTATCTTAATTCCATTATTTACAAGGAAAATAATGCCCCTAAAACAACAGTTTTTAAAAGGCCTGAGAACTAAGTCTAAACCCTCCCTATTGGATCTATTATGACCTGCTTTTTTTTCCTCCAGGATTAATTGTTTAGCAAAAGATCTGAATTCAGTGTGTTTAAGTGTGACTATGTTTGCTGTGTGAGGTGTGATAGAGAGAGAGTGAGAGAGGGAGAGGTTTTTAGCTTTCCTAGCCATCAGTCTCCCCAACTCCACCCAAACAATGAGAGGATTTGTTAGCAGGCTATAGAATGTTCAGATTCACTGTAACTAAGGGTTTTCAAATTATCTTGTAGGATGATCTGAATAGTCAAATATATTCCTTAGATCTTGGAAGATAACTTACTATGTTACAGAGAACTTCTTCCCATATTAACCTAACTAATGAATTATTTTAACTGTAAGTTGCTAAGTAAGTTGTTCTTACTTTCAGCATAAACTTTTTAATCCATATATAATATAATTAGGTTCAGGGACAGTTTGAAAGTGTAATAGAATATTAGCAAATTTCTCTGTGGCTAGTACATGTCAGACACTGTTCTTAGTGTTTTATGAGTTTTAGATGATTTAATCTTCACTTTTGAGGAAGGTACTGCTACTAATATGTTTATTTTGGAGATGGCAAAATTGAGGAACAAATAGGTCTTTGTATATTAGGTGAATACCTAAGATCTCACAGCTCTTAAATGATAGGGCTAGAATTCAAAGCCAAGCAATCTGATTCCAGAACCTATACTATTTTTTTTTTGAGAAGAAAAGAGGAGTTTATTAGTTTTCCAGCAAATGAGGAGGATAGAGACTCCTGTCTAAAAATGCCATAATCCTCATATCAGAAATAGAGACCTTTAAAGGGCTGGTTTTCAATTCTAGGCTATTGTTGTTCAACTACAGTTAATGATTCTTATTGTTCCATCTCCATGGTGGACAACCTAGTGACCTCTGCCCAGGCCCTCTGCCCAGACAGTTCTGTTGAGCCATCTCCTACAGCACAAAGAGCAAAGGACATTCCCCTGCCCCTCCCAATCATGGCCTGAGGCCAGGATTCAGGTTTCAAAAAGAGTGGGGAAAGTTTTAAAGAGAAAACATTTTTGCTGTTTTTTCAGACCATTCCCACTGTTACATATTACCCACTCTCAATTTTACCCTTCCATATCTATGGAAGGAGGGGCGACTACTCTGTTACATATCCCCCACTGTCAATTTTACCGTTCCATATCTATGGTAGGAGGGGTGACGAAGTCATCGAGCTACTTTCTGCTGAATTGGGGTGACGTTTTGGATGGAAGCTTTATAGTTATGTATTCCATTGCAAAGCTTTGGCAGTATATTTACAACAGATTACTAGGCGAATAAAATCATAAGCAGCAACTACAACAGTGACGACTGACAAGGTGAAGTGGACGGTTACCTTGTATACAACGTCTGATACAGAGCTGGATTAGAAAGAAACATGGGACCTCTGAGTACAGAAATACTTGCACCAAATGAGGTTTAGAGTGACAAACCCATCAACAAGACAGATCAACAGAAGAGGCCATAGCCCAGGAAATTCTTTCTAAGAATTTCTCTCTCTACACCATAGACAGAACAAATAATCAAAGAAATGTTGGTAAAAATATCACCATTTTTCATTTTTCCCTTTTCCTTAAACAGGTACTTTAGATCATCTAAAGTCTGGCACCTCTACTGGGATCTTGGGTCCTCTTCTTCCATGGGACACCTCTTTACTTTGGTATGACAGACCCAAGGGTTTAGAAAATTTCAGTGAGGTGCACATTTCATAGGGTCCCTTCCACTTCTCTGCTTCCAACTGAGGAAGAGACCTGAAAGAGGCAAACTCATGCCGAGTGGTTAGCACCTGACCCACTCATTTGACGTATTGCTTTACTCTGCTTTCTTTAGTCAGGGTTGTATTACCACACTTACCTTTGGGTGCTAGGAAGGGTCTCACATAACTATTTCTTAGGGGTTTAACTTAAGCCAGCTTCTGATAGATACCCTTTTCCGGAGGAGGGCAAGCGGTACCACCCTATTCCACTTTCCTGTATCAATTCCAGAATGCATCCAATTTCCATGCTAGTTTTAGGCCTTTGCTTACATGCTGGGTTATCTCCGCTACAAAGGAGCGTCCATTATTTGCTCTGTATGGAGGAAAAGGAGCTTATGAACATCTCAGTGATCTGTGGGATCATTGAGTTCACTGTGTCCAGCTCCGTGGAGAAGCAGTTCACCAGGTTTCCACTGGGGGGGGTCCACTCAAAGAACCTCTTAGGTGACCACAGGACATTGTGCAGCAGATCCAGGTGCAGGTGGTGGGAAGCAAAGATTCCCCCAAGGGGCACTGCCATGGAGTAACCAAACACGGTGATACCTTGAGCTGTCAAGCTTTCTCTGAAGCTGCCTGTCCATGGCATCTATCACCAACATGCCATTCTCCATCTGCCTGGTCTCTTTCCCTGGACTGCTGATGCCCATCATCCCGTCATCTTCTGAGGCTTTTTTCTGCTCCGTGCTGTCATACATGCACAGGAATTCAGCGAACGCCCTATCCCGGGCCAGCAGGTCCTGGTAAGAGCCCATCTGGGAGTGAGCAATCAAGTGGGGCAAGAGAGCCCTTTTAAAACCCCTAACGCAGTCCAGCAGCACCGTAAGGCCACCCTAGTCCCAGGATCCTGTTGTTTAAATGTGACTGACTACCATTCAAGTTCATCAGCTGCTGCTGTTTGCTAGCCTACTACTGTCTCACCACTGCCTGGCCCCTCCCCGACAGCTCCCTGCCTGGGTCGCAGGGCGCTGGGCATAGCTGCTACTGGGAGTTGGGCAGCAGCTGGGGAAGGGTCCCCCGGACCTCTTCTGTCCATGCTGGCTTGGCACCAATCGAATCCCCACTGTCAATGTTTGTCCAAGGCTCCTGTGGGGATGTTTGGAGTCAGGGGTCCCCTGATCCCCTCCTTCCTTTGTCTGATTCCTGGACTTAAAAAAAACAAATCTGGTCTCCTGGGAGTCTTTTGCAATTTTGCAGAACCCATACTTTTAAGCAGAATGGTTACATTGTTTTCCCAAGAAAAGGGAGAAAGCTGATTTTTTTTTTATAGTAAGTAATGCTGGCTTCTTATATAGAGATATAAGATAAAGTGATCACAGACTTTATTCTCAGATTGTTGTTGAATTATGTCACTCAAACACAGAAATCAGAAATTCTTATATATGGCCTATCTTGGAGTAGTACATTTTCTTGTTAAAAGACTTTTATGACCATGGGCTAATTCTGCCTCCTCACCTGACACTTATTTTTCTGGCTTGAGGGAGGGCAGATCTCCAATTGTTGTAAGATACCAATCATATGCAGCATGTTAGCACCCTGAAGAGTAATGATGGGTAAGCAATAATTGAGACTAACACTGATGTTTAATGAAGATTGCTACCAGATGCTGACAGAGTTCTGTGAGCTCTAGCATGTTAAATGGTCACTGCTATTCTATTTTATGAAGTAGTTTACTGATTTCTTCATTTTCCTGTGATATTTACATGGTTCCAGAATATCGATGTCTAAATTTAATGGTTCATTCATTTTAGATTGCAGATAACTAATAAGAGTGACTGAGCTTTTCTCTTTAGTCAATTGTCTTAGGGTGTAGCTTAAAGGGGAAAAGTCTTTATCCACTTTTACTATCAATAGATGATACTTTGACATAATAATTACCAATATTGAGATTTGTTTCCTAAAACATTAATGCACGACAAGATGCAAAAGCCACCTGGTGAAGTGTTTGGAACAGGGGATCATTCAGTTTCAAGTCTATGTTCGTCGCTTACCCTCAATATGCCTCCATGCAAGTGTCTTAACTCCCCCAAAGCCTTCCTTTCATCAACTGTAAAGCAGAAGTTATTTCAAGAGTATTCTTGGGAGGATTTTCAAGGACCTATACCTCTGACCAAAGGATGATGCTTAGAATTTCCTTGGTTTGGCAATTTCTCTGAATTTTATAGCTGTTCTCCCTCCTCATACTTTACATTTGTCATTTTATTAAGGACTATAACGTATATCACTACCCCATACCCAGTTTTGATTCCTCATTTGGCTTATGGCACTGAGTGCTAGTGATACAGACTAGTAAACTAAAGAAGGGCCTGGAGAGACAGTGTGGTTAGTATTTTCCAGCAGTATTTTCTAGATTTGCCTGCTAATAAGAATCACGCAGCTCATATAGATTTCCAGACCTTTCCTTAGAGGTTCTGATTTAGTTGACCTAGAGTAGGGCACAGGAATATGTATTTTAACCAGAGAGCCAGATGATTTTGATGATAGGGCAATCATAGGAAACAAAGAGGTACTTTTTGGAGTTGATAGGTCTGAGTTTAAAATCCAATGCCTTTTAGCAACTATGTAATTATTTAGTTTTTTGAGTCCTAGCTTATAAATGGTTAACATAAATGTCAGTTCCTTTTCTTATAATTTTGCTGATGGAGTCCAGAGTAAGTAAATTTTAAGTGGCCAGTTCCTTGCTTCACCACGTCTTAGCATTTTTCATTGGTGTGCTGGCAATATTTAACAACCAGCTCTATTTTTGCTTATTTCTATGCTATAAATACACCCATTGTAGCCATTTCAAGCTATCAATATTCTGTCACTCAATGCACAGTTTAAAAGAGATGCATACATTCAGCTCCCATGAGCTGGAGGGAACCACTTCTAACAAAACATTCACATCCATCAGTCCATCAGTTTTCTCTCTCTTTTTCCTCTCTCTCTGCCCTCACCCATCCCTTTTTTCATATCCCTCCCCTATCTTTTTCTCCCTTTCCATCTTACCTGTAGGGCTACTTTCCACAGAAAGTATAATGGAATAGTTATTATATCATTTCTTCATTTATTCTTTTATGAAACATTTACTGAGTCTCTGCTATGTCAGGTACCAGGAATGCATAATGGCCTATTACAATTAAAACTTTATGCTTTATATTTGGCCAGATGAGCAATGTGGAAGGAAAATAACCTGGAAAAAGAGGCCACCCTGCAAATGAGTGGTTTACATTTTGAGTTGAACTCCCCAGCACTTCCGCACTTCCTATCAATCTATTCCATCTTATCTTTCTATTCTCTCTCTCTCTCTCTCTCTTTTTGTCCTGTACTTTGCTGTACTTGTTATCCCTTTCTTTCCACTATATATTGTCAGTTTCTTTCTCTCTGTTGCTTTGGCCTAATACATGATCAAGTTTCTCCCATCTTAAAAAAAAGCAACAACAACAATATTAACTGTAAAACTGCCATGACCTTCTCATATTACTATTGAACCCTATTCTTTTACACTTAAAATTCTTGAAAGAGTAGTTGGCTTTTTGTGTCTCTATTTCCTCACCTTCTATTCTTTTATCTTTACCTTCTGCCATTTGACTTCTGCCCCTGCTATTTTAGTGACATTAAAGCTGGTAAGGCCCAGCTGCCAAATGCAATGAGCACATCAATATTCTTAACTTACCAGGCCTCTCTACTGCCATTGACGATGTTAATCCATACCTCCTTGACTATCTTCTCTCACCCACTTCTATGCACATTACTGCCTGCTTCTTTTCGCCTTACGGACTGTATATCTAGACTCTGATTTATTCACTGGTAGTAGTTTCTACACACTATTTTAGTGGTTCTCAAACTTTAGTACACATCAGAACCACTTGGAGGGTTTGTAAAAACCCAGGTTGCTGGGCCCCAGATTTTTTGATGGTGTGAGTCTTGGATAGAGAATAAAAATTCATTTTTCTAACAGTTTTCCATACGATCTTGTTAGTTTCAGAACTATACCTCAGGAATGACTGTTCTAACTTCATCTTAGGTTCCTATTTTACTTTCTGCCCCTAACTGCTAATTTGGTCTGTAATTTAGATCTGGGTTTATCTTTCTCACTAAATATTAATACATTCTTTCTAGGTGAACCCATCTCTTTTAATGGTTTCAATGGCTTATATTTTCTGACTCTAAAAGTGTTTATCTCATAACTTTATGGCCAGCTTTAGATTAGGATATCCAACTGTGTGTTAGACATCTCTTATTAAATGTTCCATAGGAATACATTGACCATGGCCAATCAGTGGTGGAGCTGAAATTTGAATCCTACCTATTCAATTCAAATACTCCTGCTTCTAACTATTGCCTTTTATTGACCTCTCTTTCCTTTTACAATTGCTTTAGTTCAGACCGTTATTTCTGGGAAGATGATAAAAGGTGTACTGGGCAGAATCTGGAAGAAATCAGGGACAAGAGTCCACATCCAGTGGATTCACAGGGCACGTGCTTGATTCTTTTAGCAGTGAGTTATAACTACACAAGTGAAATGTTGTCTACCAAGGAAGCTCATTAGAGACTCAGTGCACAGGATTTCCACTGAAGCTGATCACATAGGTACCCTTTGCCTAACACATATCAAAATGTTAGTCTCCCAGAAGGAAAACAGGTAGAGATGTTCATCAGAAACCATATTGTTTGCACAGTTTAGCCACAGTTAACTATTATCAGGAAATGCTGGGAACCCTCCTGACATCTAAGTTCTTAGATACCAGCCAAAGGCCAACGTCACAAGTAGGTCTTTGTAAGGATAGGAGTCTTAGGCCTGTTATGTTCTCTTTTTCTGGATACCTTCTAATGAGCCCTTTCTATATCTAGTTTTTTCCTTTCTCATTTCCATCTCAACACTGCAGCTGAGAGAGCCATTTAAAATACAAGCAAGCCTGGTTTTATCCCTCTTTGGCTTACAACCCTTTGCAGTGTGTCTTTTCTAGTTCTTGATAAATGGGATAAAAGGGGTTCACTGGGAAAAGTCTTTGGGATCATAATTGTTATTGCAATTAATGTGTTCTGAATTTGTAATGTGAGATATTCACTCACTTATTTTAATTTTAGCACTTACTGGAGTTTCCCACTGAATGCTGTAGTTGGGAATCCCCCTTTCCACCACTGCTCATGTTCCAGGGAGAGTTGCTCTTTCCTGACTTTGAACTGCCTTAACAATTTTCCTTCTCATAGCACTTAGCACTTTCTCTCTTGTATTATATAGTTTTTTCTCTGCATGTTTCATCTCTGTATTATAAACCCTTTGAAGAAATAATGCATGTCTCTCTTTGTTCCTCAAGTTAATTCCCAATAGCCCAATATTTAGTGCTTAGCATTCAATAAATATGTTGAGCAAATGAATAAATGACTAAAAGTGAAAATAGTGATTTGTACTTTATTCCAAAAAAGTTACTTAATTTTCTGAGTAGCCATTTGTAAATATTATTCAGAATAAAAATTCTAGTGAACTAAAGGAAACTTAGTAGGAATTTAAGAGGAAATTAATTTCAATTCCTTATTTTTAAAAGACATATAATTTGAGTTAGTGAAACTAGAATTAAGTGCATTTGTTTTTCTCTTCGTGTCAGTTTTTAAGTATTTAGAAGCTTTTATTTTCATTTTCTTCCTCCAAAACCACATTTCAGTGGAAGTTGTCACTTAATTAGGACTGTGCTAAATTATATACACAGAGCTTATTTTTACACATTAAGTGAAAGTGGTGGATTTATGTTCAGACAAAGAAACTGTATTATTTCTTGGTATTAGAAACTTAATTAATTCTCTGAGGAGGTATTTTGATTTTTTTTTTATCAGTTAAGCAAAGTATATACTATCAATGTCCTGATAAAGAGAACCATGAGAATGTATAATTTGTTTATGGTAAACAATTTTTAGTGTTTATCAGGTCTTTAGTAGTAATTTGTGTATGTGTTCTTAATAATAGTAAAATTAAAGGCTATTAGGTTTGGATAGCAAAAGTTAACCAAAGAGAAGATGATTCACAGATATTGCTGGGTTATGTGTGTGAATATGTGTATGAGTGTGTATATCTGTGTATGTATAATAATTTCTCTTTATAAATATAAAATTAATATGTAGATTATTTAGCAAATAGATTTACTTAGGAAGATGTTATCAAGCCTTCATGTGTTACTGTCACTTTTGAAATGCTGAGATTAGAATATTAAACTCTCATATCTATTACATGATGAAAAGTCTTTTGAGCACATATCATTTTCATATGTCTGTGGCAGCCGTAAGCATGTTGTCTCTGTGGCTACAATATGGAGATGTATGGTAGCAGCCCTATGCACCATTCTAATGGTGTCTTATCCAGTCTACTGTGACAAATAATTCTACTCAGCTTGTCAGTGATGACAGCCGAGACTTTTTGCTTAGATGCCTTGACAGTGCTTGTATTAAACAGCCAGAGCCATACACTCCATTAAGTTGCTGTAAAATGAACTGTCTGCTTCTTGCTGTTTTGCTGATAGTGGCAGCAGTTGTAAGCTAATCCTCTCCAGTTGTGGATTGCTCGACTGAGTGCTTCCACTCATCGACAGGTAGTAGATCTCATAGTTTTAGCAGAGTGGCTGCAACGTTGATAGCTATGACAGGCAGACATAATTTATTCCTAAGTAGATTTCTTTTTAGTGGCTATCTAAATTAGCCTGCAAATATGTTTCTAACTAGGGGAAAACTGACTTTCTAGATGGTGAAGTAATTGATGGTTCTTTCCCAGCACATAATTATTCATAGGTTCTTGGTACAAAAGATACATGTTACTCTTAGTCTACATGCAGGTTTGTGTGTACCAAAAAAGCTACGTGTTCTTTAATATGTGGAAGTATGTTTAAGAGAAAGTAAATGAGCATTCTTTATTTTTTTTAAGCAAAACCAAATCGTTGGAAATATTTAAATGGATGATAATTCCTTTAGGCGGTCTCTTATTGCATTTATTTATACATTATATTAAATCCCTGTGCCTCTTTATTTTCCTTCTTCTCCCACCACCAAGAAGAAAGGTATAAGTGTGATAATTCTTCTCTAGATGTTACACAGACCACTTTTGTCAACATATAACTTGAATTTTACTTGAAAAGCCAGTGAAAGCCTTAGTGCTCCATTTGTAGGCAGCTTTTATGTTCTATCTGTCATCACCGGGCATTAGCAACAATGGAGTAAGTCTTTGAAGAGGACAAATAAGGACAGAAGTGTTTACAAGGTTGAACATTAATCTTGATAGAAATTTTAAGAATTCATTGCTGGCTGAAAGAAACTGCATGTGGTGAATAGAATTATTTATATTATTCTATATTCTTTACAGTCTTCTTTATAGTATTCTATTTTTTTTCAAAAAATTAACTTATGCCTTTAAATGCCTTTTTGGATATCACATGCCCACCAAACTTTAGTGAAATAAGAAAGTTTTAGTATGGTTTCTGAACACAATTTTTGTAGATATTACTGATTATATAGATTTGGAAGTTAAGCTGTGCTCTTGTCCCCAAAAGCTTTTCAATCTCAGCATAGGGCTTAAGTACACTTTTGTTTTCTTGTGAGAATTTCTTAGTGTATTATTATCTTTGTCCTGCAGGACATAAACTCTTTGAGTTAGTCTTCTACACATAAGAGAGGATTTGATTCAACTGAGTTTAGGAAATTTTACACCATAATAAACTTTTCTCCAGAGTGGAGTTCATTCACTCTTCAAACCATAGAGCCATCAATTAGAAACCTAAACGTAGTAATTTTACAAATAACCTAATGCTCTGTAATAGGGCATTTACCTCACACAGGTGACTATTTTTCTTCTGTTGGCCACTTTCCAGGTATGGTTTCTACAAGGCAAGAAAAATTATCTTTATTATTGTAGGATAAAAGAAGATTTTGCTGAATCAGAGAGTGGACCCAGAAAGGCTTGCCCACAGGTACAGCTGCACTTTAGTTATGGAAGAAGTTATTAGATTACTTCAAAAATTTACATGTGTAGCCTTCCATTTAAGAGAGACTGTGAACTGGGTGCAGTCTATCCTTTTTTTTAAAAAAAAAATTATTTTAATTATGAGTATATAATAGCTGTAAATGTTTATAGGATACATGCGATGTTTTGATACAGGCATCCAATGTGAATTAATCAAATTGGGGTAATTAGAGTATCTGTTACCTCAGACTTTTATCATTGTTTTGTGTCAGGAACATTCCAATTCCACTCTTTCAGTTATTTTAAAGTATACCCCAACTTGTTGTTTATAGTCACTTTGTTGTGCTATCAAATATTATTCATTGTACCTAACTATATTTTTGCATTCATTAACTATCCTCACTTTATCGTCTCTCCCCACTATTCTTCGTGGCCTCTTGTAACCATCATTCTGCTCTCTGTCTACATGAGATCCATTGTTTTAATATTTAGTTCCCACATATGAGTGAGAACATATGAGATTTGTCTTTATGTGCTTGGCTCATTTCACTTAACATAATGTTCTCCAGTTCCATCCATGTTGTTGCAAATGACAGGATATCGTTCTTTTTTTGGCTATATAATATTCCACTCTGTATATGTACCACACTTTCTTTATCCATTCATCCATTGTTGGACACTTAGGTTGATTCCAAATCTTGGCTATTGTGAATAGTGTTGCAACACATATGGGAGTGCAGACGTTGTCTTAATATACTGAATTCCTCTCCTTTGGATACTCAGCAGTGGGATTGCTGAGTCATGTGGTAGTTCTATTTTTAGTTTTTTGAGGAACCTCCATACTGCTCTCCATTGTGGTTGCACTAATTTACATCCCCTTTCTCCACATTCTTGACAACATTCTTTATTGCCTATCTTTTTGCTAAAAACCTGTTTAACTGGGGTGAGATAATATATCATTATAACTTTGATTTGCATTTCTCTGAAGGCTAATGTTGTGGAGCATTTTTCATATAGTTATTAGCCATTTGTATATCTTCTTTGGAAAAATGTCTAGTCAGATACTTTACTCATTTTTTATTAACAGTTGGATTATTTGATTTTTTCCTATTGAGTTGTTAGAGCTCCTTATATATTCTAGTTATTAGTTCTTTGTCAGATGGGTAGTTTGCAAATATCTTCTACCATTCTGTGGGTTGTCTCTTTATTGATTCTTCTCTTTGCTATGCAGAAGCTTTTTACTGCCCCTTTCTCTCCCTCCATTTCACTTTCTCTCTCTCCTTCTCTCTCTCTTCCTTGTCTCTTTCTTTTTTTCTCTTACTGTTAGTCACATTTGGAATCACCTCTAGGAGTTTAAATATACATTTTAAAAAAGTGAGAGAAACACCTAATATGTAGGAGGCACTTAAAATTTCCTAAACAACTGAGTAAACAAATCCATAGTTTTTATTTTATTAAGTCAAATTATAGTTAGCTACCTTATAAAAATGATCTAAACCACACAGAACTAAAATCTTATACAGTATAGTCAAAATGTTCTGTAGAAGTTTAACCCCAAAGCACAGAAGTAAATCTAAACGACTTATGTTGTACTTATATCAATTGCTTAATAACATAATATAAATTACATGCAAATGCAAGGGAAATATTTTCTACTCAAAGAGTACCTAATTTGACTTTTTTGTACCCAAATGTCAGTATCAGAGTATTTATGGAATACCCACAGGGTGTATAACACAGTACTTGATGTTGCAAATGTATTGGAACATGTTTTATTAGAAGCATAATAGATCAGATAGGAAATATAAAATAATCATCAATATTGCTTCTTATTGAGGGATTTGTCCAAACACTTTAGATTATACTTAAGAAAGAAAGAAAACACATATAAATATAGGGTACTTTTAGAGTGAAGTTGGGAATTAGTTGAATGAAAACTTTTGTAATGTTATACCTTATTGCAAATTTAGTGTGTTATTTACTTAGGAATAATAAGGTACATTTTTGGCACAGGCCCTGAATGATGACCAACCAATCCATCAAGGTGGATTTTTCAAAGGTGTTCTGGAACCATTCATTGAGAGCCACTCTGAATTAAGCTGACAGTTGCAACTTCTAGCACCCTGAGGTGTGTGCCTACTCCTTCATAGAAGGAAGTAGGAAGCTGTCTTGTGCTCTTTGTTTTTGAATCCCCAGGTAATACACTCTTTGGGTATTAAATCTGAAGCAACAATCGATGAGTTTCCTATCCACTGTATTACTGTTTAGGGACTGCCAAAAAAGTAGATACTAGTAGTAAGTCTCTCACTAATAAAGCCTATCCAGTAAAGGCCAGCTGCTCCTAGGATGGAAAAGTGAATTCCAGAGATTTGAATGTAATATTACAGTTAAAAGTTGGTTGTTAAGTAAAATGGTTCATAGAAGTTGAATGTAATAGAACAGTTAGAAGTTGTCTGTAATAGAAATATATCTGCTTTCTATTCTTGGTATCTGTTATTCTTGATTACTTGTATAGAGAGCTAGAATTTCAGCATTTACACTTTATATGTTTAATTATATATACTTATATGTATCTGTGCTATAGTTTTAGTACTCATTACATTTTAATACTCAGTATGAAAAAGAGTAAGCATAGTTAGTCTTAATATCCAGGTTAATGAAGTGACTAAAATAATATAATTTGGAATTTTCAATTCATTTCACTTAGTCAACTTTTTTTTGGGTAGTAGATACTCTGCTAGGACCCAGGACTGCAAAGTTGAATAAGACATAGCTCTTGTTTTAGAGTATTAAATCTAATGGGAAAGGTCATTAGTCAACCATTTTATCTCATTGAGTAGGTAAATTTGATTGACAAAATGTGGTCCAAATTTTTGTATATAACTCTGAATATTTTTGTATGCTTACAAAAATAATTCACTTAATATTGAAAAAACAAATTATGTATGCTAGGTTCCAAGGTCTGTGCTACCTGTGTATTTTAAAAAAAAACACTAAAAAGAAAATAAATCATAAATTTAGTCATAGGAATCTCATTAAAGGTCCCCTTTTAATTAAGATTTTATTGGTAATAGGAAAAACTGAGACATTTTCAGACAAATTTTGTAATTTAATGTCATAAAATGTATGATAGTAAAATATGCTTCTTTACTGGAAATAATTTTTATCCAGCATAGGATTGATCTGATCTGTCAATTCAATTTTAGAAAGTAATAAAAACAAACTGTATATAAATAATATAATTGATCAAAGTGAAAAAGAAATTATCCTGACATTGTTAATTAGACCTACATCTACAGAGCAGGTTTTCTTCTATGATAGATAGTAATAAAGCCTATTGATAATTGAAGGGTTAAAAGATAGAAGCATTTGTGGTGCTGCTTAAAATGCTACTTATTTAGCAGGTGCAAGAATTAGGGCTATTTGCCAAGAATAATTTATAAGCTGGGTGGGGAATGGACCTAGTTTCTTTTTCTCAATACAATTTAAAAAAAGCAATCAGTATAGCTATGCTTATACACTTAAAAGTCTGATCTAGCTTATACAGTCTCTAGAACAAGAATATATGATATGTGAACTTGTCTTTCTAAAAAGATTATAACTGGCTATTTTCCAACTTCACCGAGGTTAAAAGAAGAGAAAAGCATCTCAAATTGTAGAAAGAGGAAATTAGTTTGGACACAAAGGTGAAATTCTTGACAGCATTAAATCCAGAACTGGCTATCTAAAGGGGTCTAATTTTTTTCTGGATGCCTTTTAAGAATTTAATAATAGCTCAACATGTATGGTTTAGGTATAGCCATTTCTTTGAGGATTTATACAAAATTACGTCCAGAGGTCAGTACTTCTCCATAATTCTGTGCTTTCATTATCCGTTTTAAAATTTGTTCCATAAATTGCTTGTCCACTGTTAGTAAATTGCTATCTTTCCTAAAGAGAAAGTTGAATAAACATTCTCATAAATTCAGTGAGACTGCATTGTGGCAAAAAGGTATGAGCAAAATATCAAAGTTATTAAATCCTGTCAACTCTCTATGATCTCCATTGACTGGGCTTTACAATTTTTTTCATTTACTCTGCTTAGTTAGGTATTCCAGACATACAAGATTATGTTTACTATAACACAAAAGCACCTAGAAGAAAAGGCTTTTGAGTTAAAGCAGTTATTTCCTCTGGACTATGTGAACCAACAAGCTCAGGACTCAACCTTGGGTGATACACTGAAAGGTATCAAGAAGCACGTAAAAGTTTCTGCAGGGTTGTAGGCTAAGGAAGAGTGATATCTTTCTTATTCTGATTCTAAACTGAAATTTTCTTTATAGCTTGTACTTTATTTGGTAATCATATCCAAGTATAAGTTCAGAAGCAGTTACATAAAAGTCGAATGGCTCAATATAATTCTTTAAAATACATCTTTTCTCCCATCATCTGCATTGACTTAATTTTATAAGTGTTATTTTGGTTATAAGAACAACTATTAAAAGGAAAGTGCACAGTGGCTTAAGTAATTGTAACAAGATCCTGTACTAACAAAAGTTTTAAAAGCTAACAAATTTTAGTAAAACCAAAGTTAAAGCAAAGAATATTTAAGAAACTAAAATAGATACATTAACCATTCAATGAGTATGACAGAAAGCTTACAAATAATTGTGTCTAATTCTTCAAAAAAAATTAATGCAGAGATGGTTCAAAACAACAACATAAGTTACCTTTTTAACAGTCTGGTCAAGATTGAAGCAGAAGCAATTTCTCATAGATATTGACATTAGATTTATGCCAGTTTTTACTGATGGGAAACAGATGGGTAAGGTCCCATTGCTTCTACTGTCTTGTTACAGATATTTGGTGAAATTGTTTGAATTCAATAATGTATTTTCTCTTTAAATGCTCAGAGCAGTGTTTTCATTTACACATTACATTTGAAATTAGCTGAACAACCTTTCAATCCCAGCATCCTGGGTTTTCTTGACTTTTCATTGTTGCCTTTCATCTCTTTGTATTTACAGTTGGAAAGTTGATGCCAAATTTTATAAAACATGCTCTCTTCCATGCTGAGATCCTCCATGCCAACAATCTCCCTGGAGTGTGTGCTTAAGTAATAAGCCCTGAAAATGAGAACTGATAATAGAAATACTGGCAACCCCTTATACAACAGGGGTGCTAGCCTGTGTTTCTGTAATTAGGAATATGATTAGAAATAGGAAATGCTTTTGGTCTTCAATTTCAAGCCATGAAACGAGGGGATTTGAGTTTGTCTTACTTTCGGCAGATGGCAAATTTCAGTCACACTGTGGCTTCCTGAGTCTGGCCACAAAGAGCCTGTTGTTCAGATGTGTTTTCCAAGCATAGCAACTGTGCTTTCTTATTCTGTTTGAAATCATAGCTTGCTTTTTAAAAATAATTATTTCCTGGTTTTTCTTGTTAGTGTTTTCCGGTTTTATTCTCATTTCTATCTACTAATCCCAGATTTGTGTGTCTTCCCGTCTGTAATATAAAGTATAAAACAGCAAAATAATAATAACAATAGTATTTACCAAATATTTACTATGTCCTATGTATGCACTATACCTGGTGAATCACATGTATCTTTCATTTAATTACTTTGTCCTGTGAAGTAGATACCATTATTACTCCTCATTTCATAAATGAGGGAAGCCTACTCATATATCTAAAAAGTGATAGAGCCCACATTCTCTATTACTTGCTATACCACTGTGCTGTGTTACCCTACATTACAAACTGCCCCATCCATAGGTAACCATTTTACTTAAGTTAATCTTCACCGAATCACCTTGGTCATTCATTTATATCCATACCCTTTCATTCGGCAAATATTGACACCTACTATATGCCAGATATTGTGAAGGCTCTGGGAATGTAAGAATGAATGGGTCCATTTCCTGTACTTCAGAAGAATTATATAAAATATTAACAATGCCTAAAACCATAGATATCAAAATGGGCACTGCATTATCCCAGGTGCCACAGCAAATCCACAGGGGTGCTGCAAAATATTTATATGAAAAAAAGCAGCAACATCTACTGGTTATTACGTGAATGACTTTCAATTTATGTGTGTATTTTTCAAATGGTTACTAAATTAATCAGATATAAATACTTTTCCAGTTGTTCAGACCCTTCTACTTAATAAAAAGAAATGTTACATATCTCCTTTGGCCTAGGATACTATGAAAAAAATTACTAAGGATACTATGAAGAGAGAAAGTTTGAGAATCTCTGACCTAAGGAAGGCCATTTCATATTTTTATCAGAGCAATTTACAGAACCCCAAAACAAAACTGAACTAGGGAACTCTCGTAGGAATTCAGGGTTCAGGAGAACAATATGGGACTATGACATTGATTATAAATGTGATATCCACTTGGGTACACAGAAATACTTGTGTATTTTGCTCACAAAGATATTTAAATGAATCTATTTAAATGAGCTTGAATGGCTTTAGGATAATAGTTAATTTAAATTCAAATTATAAAAGTTTTTTAGCAAATAGGTCAAAAATTTTTTTGTGAGTTACATGATTTGGCTTATGTCTAAATAATAAAAAACATAATGGGTTATCAGTCTCATTAATTTGAAGATGGCATTTTTGATGTTTTATTCTACTGCTTTTTAACCTTAGGCAAACTGAATGTACTGAATGGGAAGAGCATATTATGCTGTCACCTTAAGAATGTGTGATTATAGCATTGCAGTGGATGGGTAGACATCTCATAGAAAAATAACTGTAAATCTGAGGGAGAGAGAGATGCATTTGACAGTCCAATGTCTACACACTTCTAGTTATCTCTAGTTCAAAATTGCCACAGACTTTTCTAGTAATTTGAGGCCTGGAGCATGTTTAAATTGCTGGCAATGTTCCCCTAACTACTTTTTCATGAAAAGATGATTATGTGATGCTAAGAGGATTTGTTGACAAGAGGGAGAACTTTTATTGCACAAGTATGCTTCCAAGGGCGGGGGGGAAAGAATCAATTGAAAAAGGCAGTTGGATCATTTTCTGAAAGATTAGAGAGATTACTACTGGGACTTGCTCCCATCATCTCAGAGCTAAGACTTAACTATACTTTTCATATCACCAAATGAAGGAGTAAGGGATAAGAAAATATGAAAGATCCATCAGGGAGAATATATATAGGAGAATATAATATTCATGAAATAAATGATGGCACTTAAGGTCTGTATATGCATGTGTGAAGAGTGTGGTGGCATTATTAAAAAGATCACTTTAATTAAGAGAAAAGAATCTGGACTCAACCCTTGTTTCTGCCATTTATTTAGAAACATGACCTTAAACTTATTAGTTAACCTCCTTAAGCCTCTGTTTCCACAACCAGAAAAGAACATTGTAGGAAGCAGTAAATGAGACAATTTAGGTAAAATACTTAGGGCAGAGCCTTGCATTTAATAAGCTTATTCAGTCACATTTGACTGCTAGTAAAAAGTCACTAATAAGATATACAAAATAGAAGTTTGTTTATTTATTGTAAGAGAAGTCTGGGAAGTTGCAGTCATCATCTGGTAAGATGGCTACATAAGTTCATCAGCATTCAGCTCTCTGCTTTACTCTCCTTAGCAAAGGACTCCCAAGACCTCATCCTGATTCAGGCTCTAGCCATCACATTCATATTGGAGGCAGGAAGAAGAGGGCAAAGAGAAAAAAGGCATGTGACAGCTGTCTGTGACCCTTTAGATGAGGTTTCTTGAAGATTCTATCCAATAACTTTACATTTCTTTTCCTGTAACTTGGCCATGTCTAGATAGTCTAGAAAATGTTGCCCTTTAGCTGGGCACATGGACTTATGGAATAAAACAGGATACTAATATTATGAAGAGGAGAATATTCAATTTATGGTCTCTGAAATAAGCTTGAAATATTACTTTCTTAACATGAGTCTTTATTTCTTCACCTCTAAACTGAGTTATCTATTGTGTTGGATTGATAAAAGGATTAATTGAGATTATATGTGCTTATATCACAGTAATTATTTGCTCGATAAATATAAAGCAATAACTTTCAGATTCTAAGGTATTATTTAGCATCTGCAGTTGACCCTTGAACAACACGGGTTTAGGAGTGCCAAGTCTCTGTGCATTTGAAAATCCACATATAACTTTTAATTTCCCCAAAACTTAATTGCTTTTTTAAATTTCAGAATATTATTGGGGTACAAACATTTTGGTTACATATAATACCTTGCCTCACCCAAGCGAGGGCTACAAGCTGGGCTTTCCTCCATGCAGTGCGCACAGCATCCATTAGTTGTGAGTTTACCCACCCCCAGGACCCCCCTCCGACCTGACTGGCACCCAGTGAATATTACGTCCATGTAAGCACCTTAGTGTTGATCAGTTAGTAGCAATTTGATGGTGCGTACATGTGGTGCTTGTTTTTCCATTCTTGTGATACCTCACTTTGAAGGATAGGCTCAAGCTCTATCCAGAATAATATAAGAGGTGCTAGTTCACTGTTGTTTTTTGTAGTTGAGTAGCAGTCCATTGTATACATATACCACATTTTATTAATTCACTCATGTTTTGATGGGCCTTTTGGTTGTTTCCATATCTTTGCAATTGTTAATTGTGCTGCCATAAACATTTGAGTACAGATGTCTTTATTATAAAATGTCTTTTTTTCCTTTGGGTAGATGCCTAGTAGTGGGATTGCTGGATCAAATGGTATTTCTATTTTTAAATCTTTGAGATATTTTTTTTTTTTAAATTTTATTGGGGGAAAATTAAAAGCATTTACAGTACAATGTTTACAGTAACAATTTGTAGTGAGCTGATTTCCCAAGATATATTACCACTCAAGTTGACTTATCTTGTTACATTCAAAAACCTACTCTGTCAAAGTAGTCCAGAGAGTACATACATAGTGCTCCAACTGTATCTACGTATAACCAACACTCCATTTTAAGTGTACAATTAAATGATTTTCAGTGGATTTACTGAGGTGTACAGTTAATCACATGAATCAGTTTTTGAGGAATTCCTTTCCCCTATTGAGACCCCTAATTCCGCTCGCCAACTACTTTTCAAGCATATCCCACCCCTCTAGCCAGAAATCTCAATATTCAGATACAAGAAGCACACAGAACTCCTGGAAGACTCAACATGAAAAGGCAATCACCTCGTCACGTGATTATTAGGCTGAACAAAGTAAATGCAAAAGAAGCAATCCTTTTTTTAATTAAAAAAATTAACAGACTTACATCCTAAAAGTTCAACTCATTGTACGTCTTAGTGATTTCAGCTTTTTTCTCTCCTTAAAAAGGCTGGGATGCCAACTCTTTCCTTCAGCTTTTCATCAACTGCTGTAATTTTTTCTCTCTTCTGGTTCTAACTCTGTTGTTATGGTCTGACGTTAGAATGTTTTTATCTTAAAGGTTTAAGAAAACAATATTTTCCTCCAATATAATTTAATACTATACTCTTGGCCTTTCTTGATATGTCTAAGTCATTTAATATGGTCAGAAAACTTCTCATGCTGTTGCTAAGAAGCATTTGTTTCCCTATTCAAGATAGTAATTTTTCTTATTCACATTCCTGTACAATATCCTGTATGCTCAGGTCCTGGTCACACTCATGCTGTGTCTGATTAATCCAAGTACCCTTTTCATCAGGTTTAACTTCCAAGTTATCTAAAGGGATTCCCCATAAAAAGAAGTCTATCAAACTACAGAAGGGTTTTCTTTACATTTTGGATAACTAGCCTAAAAGAAACAGATTTTATGATTTATCAAGATAATCCCTGTGTTGTCTTTATTACGTTTTGGACTAACTGGAAAAACTAAACTTTAAAATGGTTAAGGTTTACCCCTATATAACCTCCTGTATTGTCTTTAGAGTCTTTTGATGACTATCATTCTTGGTTAAATAAATGACCATTATTTTACAATGACTTGTGGTTCTATTTTGAACAAATGTTTTAAACCTTTAATATTTGACAACCTTTCCAAAAACAAAATGCTAAATTCAGTCATTTTAACCTCAAACTAACTTTTTAATAATAGAGCCACCAAAAATCTAAGAGAAACTTATTAGGATTATTTGGTATATTAAAACCATACTGGGGCCAAGCCTGGTGGCTCGTGCCTACACTCTGGGAGGATGAGGTGGGAGGATCGCTTGAGCTCAAGAGTTTGAGACCAGCCTGAGCAAGAGGGAGGCCCCTTCTCTACTAAAAATAGAAAAATTAGCCAGGTGTGGTTGGTGTGTGTCTGTAGTGCCAGCTACTCAGGAGGCTGAGGCAGGAGGATAGCTTGAACCTGGGAGTTTGAGGTTGCTATGAGCCATGCTGACGCCACAGCAAAAATACAAAAAAACCAAACAAACAAACAAAAAAAAAACACACACACATACAGGAAGCATTGTCAAATATAAAATGGTTTTTAACTTTCTTTGAGTTATACTTGTATAAATATATTATGAATATCTGTTCCAGAATTATATGAGATTCCTAAAATTCTAATGAATATCTGTTCCAAAATTGTATGCGATTCCTAAAATTCTAATATGTCTTGGTATATGTTATCAATAATAATTATAATTATTATAATAATAACTATAATTATGCTAAATTTTTATATCCCACAGAAATAACCAAATCTCCTTTGTGTGTTTAACCATGACTATTCTAAGACTTTTATCATCCACAGACAATTATTATTTTACTTTGATTCTTCTCAAACAACAGTTTATAATCGGCTATGGTCCAAAAATTGCTTTGTTAAGAAAAAGTCATGGAAAGAACTAAAATATTTTTGTGGCTTTTTGTTTAGAACATTACTGATTCTCTTACTTTGTTTTCCAGAGTCAAGACAAGTGTTAAGTAAATAACAAAGTTTACCTGATATCTCCAGGATTTCAAAACTATTCAATCTTGCTGGCCCAACCTGTTCTCCATTGCCAACGCCCTGCTACAAAGACTACAAAATCCTCCCTTTAGGCCCAGGGACTAAATTGGAAGAGGTGGGTGTGTGAGATTATAAGGGCTGATTTTAAGGGATGGAATTAGTTCAGACCCTGCAGAGCAAGTATGGGCACTCAGATGCCTAAACAAATACTAAATGGGAGACTTTGTCTTTTTGGGCCTGGTAGTCCAAACATCCACACCAACCATAAAGAATTTCCTGCTGCTTCCCGTAGACTTAGAGCTTCCTGGGTAAAGTTGTTCCCAATTGTGGGGTTTATACAAATAGGCATATGATAAGAAATTTAGGCTCACGCCTGTAATCCTAGCACTCTGGGAGGCCCAGGCGGGTGGATCGCTCAAGGTCAGGAGTTTGAAACCAGCCTGAGCAAGAGCGAGACCCCATCTCTACTAAAAATAGAAAAATTAATTGGCCAACTAAAAATATATAGAAAAAATTAGCCAGGCATGGTGGCACATGCCTGTAGTCCCAGCTACATGGGAGGCTGAGGAAGAAGGATTGCTTGAACCCAGGAGTTTGAGGTTGCTGTGAGCTAGGCTGACGCCACGGCACTCACTCTAGCCCGGGCAACAGAGCGAGACTCTGTCTCAAAAAAAAGAAAAAAAAAAGAATATTGGCTACCTTAGGACAAATTATGAAAGTGGCTGCAAAAAAATTGTGATACAATAAAAGTCACTAAATTTCTTAGCTTAAATGCTGATGTTTTACATAATAAATTGCTACAAGTCTGCAACTAAACTCAAGAATTCAGTAGCTCAACAATTACAGATAAGGCTGGGCATGGTGGTTCATGTCTATAATCCTAGCACTCTGAGAGGCTGAGGCAGGACTATCATTTGAGCCCAGGAGTTTGAGGTTGCTGTGAGCTAGCGTGACACTATAGCACTCTACCCAGGACTATAGAACAAAACTCTGTCTCAAAAAAAAAAAAAAAATTACAGATAAATTAATTTTATAAACTTGCCTTTGACATTCTGTTTTTTTGGGTTTTTTTTTTGAGACAGAGTCTCACTCTGTTGCCCGGGCTAGAGTGAGTGCCGTGGCATCAGCCTAGCTCAAAGCAACCTCAAACTCCTGGGCTCAAGCAATCCTTCTGCCTCAGCCTCCCAAGTAGCTGGGACTACAGGCATGCACCACCATGCCCAGCTAATTTTTTCTATATATTTTTAGTTGGCCAATTAATTTCTTTCTGTTTATAGTAGAGACGAGGTCTAAGCTCTTGCTCAGGCTGGTTTCGAACTCCTGACCTTGAGCGATCCACCCGCCTGGGCCTCCCAGAGTGCTAGGATTACAGGCGTGAGCCACCGCACCCAGCCTGACATTCTGGTTTTTACTCTTACATTACCTAGAAGGTTTTAAGGGGTTGATGAGTGCCTGTTCTCCTCCAGTCCCATGTGACCTAAAGCATTTAATTGGCTGTAAGCCTTTTTGGCTGTTACATCCTCTTGGCCACCAGGGTCCCAGTGAGGCTAGATGGACCTGCGAGAGTTAGCCACACCACCCAGCAACAATGAAAGAAAATAAAAGTTTGACCATGGATGCTGCTTCTGGCAGATCTTGGCCACAAGAGGGGAATTGTGAACTAAAATAAAATCATAAGCCCCCCCAGCAGATTGAATGGACTTTCTCTTGGCCAAGGGGACCCCAGAAATACCCTAAAGCTGAATTGCTGGCCATGAGAAGGGAGGTTAGACATGTCTCATCATGCTCCCCTCCCTTCTTGGAGATATCCTTTGTAACTCATTAACAGGCCTAAGGCCATGCAACACAAAGCTTAAATCACACCTGTTGGTCATCAATTTACTTAACAGGTCACTTGAGTCTGGGTACATATCCAGTGGCTTATCTCTGATTAATGGACTTCATTAACTTAAAATATTCTAAGCCTTTAGACAAAGCTTCATTTCTTTAACCAATCACAAATCAAATAATTTTTCTTTTTTTTTTGAGACCCAGTCTTGCTCTATCTCCAGAGTTAGAGTGCAGTGGCATTATCATAGCTCACCTCAAACTCCTGGGATGAAATTATCCTCCTGCCACAGCCTCTCAAGTAGCTGGGACTATAGGCACCTGCCATGATGCCCCATTGATTTTTCTGTTTTTGCTAGAGATGGGATCTCACTCTTGCTCAGGCTGGTCTTGAACTCTTGGCCTCAAGCGATCCTCCCGCAGTGGCCTCCCAGAGTTCTAGGATTACAGGTGTGAACCCTGGTGCCCAGCCCAAAGAATCTTTAAACCCACCTATAACCTGTAATCCTGTGCTTTCAGATACCTTGCCTTTTGGTGCCAAACCAATGTACGCCTTCCATGTATTGATTTATACCTTTACACGTAATTCCTATCTCCCTGAAATGTATAAAATCAAACTGTAACGCAACCGCGGTGGGACCACTCACTCAAGGCTTCTTGGGTGTGACTCTCGAGGCTATGGTGGCATATATTTCACTCAGAATAAACCTCTTTAAGTTATTTTACAGAATTTGGGTTTTTTTCCATTGACACTTGGCTTCAACTTTTTTTTCTTTGAAAAAGGAAAAGGCAAAAACTTTGTGGCTTAAAAGTAGAAGTGTCAAGATGGTGTTACAATTATAGCACCAAAGTCTGGAGAAATGCCTCAGACATGGAAAGCATTAAAATATAGAAAGCTAGTTTTCTAAAATAGTTTTATGGCACTGATTTAAATGGTTTGGATTTTTCCCCTGTAAAGTTTATTTTACTTTTTTCTTCCTTTGATTGTAATCAGTCATCTAAAAGACAACTGGAAGAGGCCTTTGGGAACAGTAGCTTTTAAATGATGAGATATCAAAATAACTTTGGGAGGGAAAAAAAAAACGGAAGCTACAAGTTCAATGACCCAGAAAGTAGCTACATGCACGTAAGGAGATATAAAACTCCAGAGCTTGAGTTCAAGGCCATTTCCCATTGCTTAAAGGCTTAAAAACAAAAAAGAATATTCCACAACCCCACACAACAGCAACATATAAAAAAATCTGTCACCCAAAGTCTTTCTTTCCAGAGGAAAAATGTCAAGGATATTTCTAAGTTAATTGGACAAACCATCAAAAGTGACTGTTTTAGATGTTTCCCCTCTGAATGTCTTTTGGGTTGCTATCTCTAAACCAGTCTCTTCATGAAGATATTTTATCTTCAGCAAGAATGTGTAGTAAGTCATACATCGTTTCTAATTTTCAAAGTCTTTAGAGGAGATTCTTTTGAGCTGCCAACTCTGTTGGGTTTCTGCTTTAGATGATTGCTAATATAAGAAGTCACATAATCTTGAGTCCTGGAACACCCTAGAAGTCTTCCTGGTTGGGCACTTTGTCAGTGTTCACAGCTTCATGAAGAGCTTGTGATATCTTTTTGGTCAGATTCTGCCGTCTTCTCATTATATTACCACCCACAATGAAAAAATAACATTTTCTGAACTAAAGAGAGTAAATAAGGCAAGATACTAATACTGCTAGCCATTTCTTTTGAGCACATATCAGCACCTGCAGCACAGACCATAGCATTTCCATTCATGTAAATATAGCCTTTAAAAAGTGCTCTTTTTTGTTCCATGCCTACATTGCAAAAAGATAAAAGTCAAAAATTTTAGTTTAAAGTTCATTTTTTTAAGTTTATGTAACCAACTTGTGAGTGCTAGTATTATAACCGGAGATAATTCAAGAAAGAAAGCCTAGTGATGGTATATTGGAAAAAGAATATCAGACAGATAACGGTCGAATGCATCATCAGTGATAAATGATTCTTTGAGCAAAAGTGTCAGGCAGTTCACAAAGCAAAAAGGCAGACTGTAAACAGCACGAGGCAGAGGGCAGTCTTAATATGCATGTTGTTGTCTGAAAGGCCTGCAAGGCATCAATCTTTTCAGTTACATCCCACAGATACATAGTATAGAACACCTCTGTGACAAAACCTAACTGAAAGGAAAATTGACATGTGTATAAGCAGAAAGATTTCAATGACACCCCAAAACATACTATTGTGAATGGTGCAGCATTATGTTCTGAAGGAAAAATAATTGCCCACAGAAATCACTCATTCACTTACTAAAGATTTATTGAGTATCTGCTAAGTACCAGGCACTGATGGGTCCAGGTACCACAAAGCTAAAAAAAAAATGATCCTTGCACTGTAAATCTCAGGTTTTATTAAAACAAATTCCATCTATATATACTCAACAGACACACATTCATATGTGCACCAAAAGATAGTACAAGAATTTCACAACAGCTCTATTTATAATTCCCCAAATTGGAAAAACCCTAAATGACCATCAACAGGAGACTGGATAAGCTACAGGACAGCCATGCAATGAAAAGCTATTCAGTAATGAAAATAACAGCAACTGCAACAACATGGACACTTATTTTAGTCCACGTGTGGCCCGCCCATTATTTTATTTACCACTTTCATCTGCACCTCTTTCCCCCACTGCACACTTTCTCAGTCAGAGTTTTGGTAAGACCACAAGCTAATCCTGGCAAAAATGAGTAAAAAACAGACATCACTGGAGAGCTTCTTTGAAAAGGGGGAAAGACCCAATGATGAGACAGCAGAAGACTCTAAGACTACCAACAAAATGAAAGGTGCATTTAAAAGAAAATACCAAGGGTTCTACTTAAATTATGGGTTCATTGTAACGGATGAGTCACATTCTCCAAGCCCACTTTGTATAATATGTGGCGGCCAGCTATCCAACAAAGCCATGAAACCTCCAAAACTGCTTCACCACATGGAAATCATGCACCCTGTGTTAAAAGACAAGCCTATGGAGTGTTTTGAAAGGACTAAACACAAACACAAAGAGCAGAAGCAATTATCGAAGGCCACCATTTCATCAAGTGTGTCTGCACTGAGAGCATCATTCTAAGTGGCCACCGCATTGCTAAAGCTAAGAAGCCCTTTACTATTGGTGAAGAGTTGATCCTGCCTGCTGCTAAGGACGCTTGCTGTGAACTTTTAGGAGAGGCTGCAGTTCAAAAGGTGGTACGTGTTCCTCTTTCAGCTGGCACCATAACTAGACAAAGTGAGGAAATAACAGAGGATATTGAGGCACAATTCTGAGAGAGGATTAATGAGTCACTTTGGTATGTGATCCAGGTTGTTGAGTCTACTGATATTGACAACAAGGCAACAATACTTGTTTTTGTGTCATATATTTTTTAGGAAGATGTGCACAGGGATATGCTATGTTCACTTTTGTTGCCAATCAACACCACAGCTGCAGAACTATTCAAGTCTTTGAATGATTACATATCAGGAACATGGAATTGGTCATCTTGTGCTGGTCTATGCACAGACAGAGTGGCTGCCATGACTGGACAGCTTTCTGGTTTCACTATTCGGATCAAGGAGGTTGCTTCTGAATATGAGTCTATGCACTGTGTCATCCAAAAAAGTCACCTGAACTAAACAACATTTTGCAGGATGTGATTAAAATGATCAACCCCATTAAAGTACATGCCCTTAACTCATGTCTGTTCAGGCAGCTCTGTGAGGAGACGGACGCAGAGCACACATGTCGTCTCTTATACACAGAAGTGAGATGGCTTTCTGAAGATAGATCACTGGCCAAAGTTTTTGAGCTATGAGAGCTGCTCCAGAGATTTCTTTCAGAAAAACAGTCACCACTGGCAGCACATTTCAGTGACACAGAATGGGTCGCAGAACTTGCTTACTTGTGTGACATATTCAAACTGCTCAATGAACTCAATCTGTCACTTCAGGGGAGAACAACAACTGTGTTCAAGTCAGCAGATAAAGTGGCTGCATTCAAAGCCAAACTGGAATTATGGGGGCAACAAGTGAACATTGGGATTTTCGACATGTTTCAAACATTAGCAGAGATTTTGGAAGAGACTGAGCCAGGGCCTTCTTTCTCCCAGCTGGTGCATGATCATCTATCTCAGCCTTCAAAAGAGTTTGAGCATTACTTCCCAAACACAAAAGACCCCCAAACTGGGAAGGAATGGATTCACGACCCATTTGTGAATAAGCCAGGTGAATCGATTTTGTCTGTGCTAAAAAAGGATCAACTCCTTGAGCTTGCAAATGATGGTGGCCTTAAAAGTATGTTTGAGACAACTTCAAATCTCCATACGTTCTGGATTAAAGTCAAGGCGGAATATGCTGAGATTGCCACAAAAGCACTGAAAAGCCTGCTTCCATTTCCAACATACTATCTTTGTGAAGCAGGGTTTTCTGCAGTGACAGTAACCAAAACGAGATTGTGGAGTAGACTAGACATAAGCAACACACTTCGGGTGTCAAAGTCTCCCATCACCCCCCGGTGGGATTGTCTAGTTGCAGGAAAACAAGCTCAGGGCTTCCACTGATTTTGCATCATGGTGAGTCGTATAATTATTTCATTATATATTACAATGTAATAATAATAGAAATAAGTGCATAATAAATATAATGTGCTTGAATCATCCCAAAACCATCTCTCCACACCTCCCCACCCTGAAGAAAAATTGTCCATGGAAAAATTGTCTTCCATGACACTGGTCCCTGGTGTCCAAAAGGTTGGGGACCACTGTTTAAAGTATGTTAATTGTAGTAGTGTTTCCATTCCAGAATCTATTCTTGGCCTCTCTGTGACTTGCCTCAGTTTCCCCCTGCTTGGCCTCTATCCAAAAGAGGATAAATATTTGAAGATACATCATTGGAAATGTCAATAAAGATCTTTAAAGAATTACTAATTTTCTTCCAATTTTGAAAAAAAATTAGCTACATTCTGGTCTACTCTAACAGCTGCTCTAGAATGTTTCAAGTTCTACCAAGAATTTACCCTAACAGCAAATTAGTGTACAAAAATTTGGCCAATATTTTTTTTAATCAAGTTCAGATCCCAAGTTAAATAGTTATTTGATGTTTGCTTCCTTCAGATTATCAATATTATGTCAGGATTTTAGATTCTGAGAGATCTCTGGCTTGGGCACAAGGAAGTCACAGGCCTGCCAACTACTGTCTAGTAACTTTTGTGTGCAGAGGCCCTTAGTGAAACCAAATTTGTCACCACACAAGTCAAATTCGCGAGGTAGGTATGATGTCATGGAGAGCACCATAATTCACATTTGCCCAGGGCTAGGACCTTGAGTTGACAAGTTTTGCCAACCTTAACTATTAAAGTTAAAAATTTCCACAGAGACTTTCCCCCTAATTCGATGAGCATGTTCTCAGAATGAAACGTACTTTCCTGGGCATTCCGGAGGTACAAGATCTACTTCTGTTTCATTTGTTTTCTAAGTGGCCTGGCCCCGGGGACTCATGCAGTGTTTAATTTATAGATGGTGTTTCATAAAGCACAGAATTCAAGAGCTGGAAAATGTTGTGTTATAGACACAGTGAATAAGTAAGGAATACTCGGTCCTTCAGCAATAGTGAATTATGACATGAAAACAATGCTGGAATGAGCCCAACCTAAATCGTGGCTGCGTGTGTCCTTTAAGTGCCGCTGCTGTACTTTGATTTAAAGTAGAATGAAAAATCCTCAGCCTGTAAATCCCAGGAGGCAGGCAGACTGACATCAGTGTCATATGCCCCAAATATACCAAAGCAGGCATTTACAAACATGTTTAATCAGGGAAAATCTCAAACATACACAAAAGTAGAGAGAAAAAAGTCTCGCTTGTACCAATTATCCAGTTTCAATAAAACAATCTTGCTTTATCTATCCCTTCCCCCTATACTTTTCTTCTTTCCTTTTTTCTTTTTTCATCCTCTCTCTCTCCTTTCCTTCCTTCCTTCCTTTTTCCTTTCCTTTCTGTTTGCCGAAAAATTTTAAAGAAAGTTTCAAATAGCACGTCATTTCCCTTGTAAATACTTTAGCAAACATCTCTAACAAGATTTATTTTTAGACATAACCACCATACAATTATCATAACTAACAAAATTATCAATAGTTGCTTAATATCTAATGCCTGGGTCATCTTCAGATTTCCCCAGCTGTCTCACAGTTGTGTTTTGCAGTTGGTGTTTTTGAATTAGGATCCAAAATTTTTCCACACAATGCATTTGATGGTTATGACTCTTAAGTCTTTATATTCTATAAGACCCCACCCCACCTTTTTACACGTAGATTTGTTATAGAAACTGGTTTGGTTTTTTCTGTAGGATAGCGCCATTCTGCATTTGGCAGACTGTTTCCTTGTGGTTGTTCAACTTGTTCCTCTGTCCCCTATAAGTGGCAGTTAAATCTGCACATTGATTAGATTTAGGTTTAATATTGTTGTTGTTTGTAGCAACACAATTAAACCATCTCTTTTCTTATTTCTCACATCCACCATAATCGTTTGAAATTAGAACACTGCAGCAGTCTTGGAAGAAGTACCTCGCCGCTCTTCCCAGTCAGGGTCTCAGAAAAGCCACAGTAAAGGCAACGTTTATGTTGTTGTTGTAGCTGAAAATTTTCTTTACCATTCAGAAATTACTTTTAGAGTGTTGAACAAAGTTGAATGCTGGCCAGAAGAAAACAACTTTTTAGTGATTGACTTCCATTCTTTTAGTTTTCTCCTGTATACTTTTTCAGATTAGCTTGTCATATTTTCATTGTGGCCATCTTAATTATTATTGCTCTCCCTAGTATTAAAATTCTTTTTTCCCAAGACTGGTAAAGTGTTGATAATTGTTAAAATTAGACAATAAGTAGTGGGTGATTTGCTATAATAATCTCTCTTTTAAAATAACATAACGTAATAAAATGGAAAAATAATTGTTTTTTCTCCTCTCACCATGCCTAAATCACTTGTCCAGAAAAGGTAATGCAACCTTAAGTTAGGTCATTGTCACCTTGATTCAGGGTTTGGAAGCTGTCTTTTGACTCAATGACTCAATGACTCAAATCATCATCTTCTTGTGCAGAAAGACCATTGTATTTGTTGCTATTTATTACAACTGAACTCTGTTACTGTGATTTTAGCCTTGTTTCTGTGGAATTCTGTCTATTATCAAAAGCTGCTATACACTTTATTTTCAAAATAGCCGGTAATGGATATGAAATCAGCATTGTCCTAGATCGAGGGGATTATTGCATTGCCCAAGAGCTGAGGGAAGATTACAAGGTACCTGTATGAGCCCTGCATGGTTCTATGGAAGTTAGGCCATAAAACGCATCAGGTACATTTTTTCAAATAAAAAGAAATGTGACATTTTGTATGCAATTATGGACCTTTAAAGGAAAATAAACAAGCACTAGAGAAGTACCAGAGATTCTTGATTGAAATTAAAGATCCTTAAGACCAACATGGGGAGAAACTCTCTAATACCATCCCCTGAGTGTAGCTGAATTTGGGCAAAGGATAATTTAAGAAGTAAAAAACAAAATGTGAGTTATCAAGTCTTTCCTATCCAAAGACTTTATTTCTTGGATTCTGGGATTTTTTTCTACATATTTTTTTATTTTTGTTTTTAACTGCTATTTTATGTGGTATTTTATTCTGTAAGTGGTCTCTTCAAAATCACGTAGCTTTATACTGGATAAGTTTGGGGCAAACCTTACCTTCTCCTGAATCTTCTCAGGCCTCTTTAATCCGGTTCAGCTTCTGAATTTCTAATATTTAATTGTGTAAGTTAAATTCCATTATAACTAGTACGATGGCATTTTTCAGTTGTTTTATTGTAATGATGTTACGCTACAGTGAATGTTGCACTAGAAGTCATAGTCTCATTTCGAAAGGAGTGTATAAAACATTCATAGCTTACGTGTAATCTCACTGTGTTTATTTTGATTTTTGAGGTGGAGAAAAAGTAAATAAGTTAAAGAAAAATGGCTACTTGCATTTTGGATGAAAAAATTACAAAGTGCTAAGACAGCTCATCTCTCCTTTCTATTTTCTCACATACTATATTAATAGCATCCAATCAGGGACTTGCACTGGTAAAAGTTAATCTTTCCTGGATAGACACCATAATAAACAAGCATTGTTTAGTAATGGTGACTGTGACCAGAGCAGCAAATGCTTCGATCTACTCAAAGAGCCTGTAATGCCAGCACTTTGGGAGGCTGAGCCCGAGGGATCATTTGAGCCCAGGAGTTCAAGACTAGCCTGGGCAACATAGTGAGACACCCCCCCACTCACACACAAAATATAGAAAAATTAGCTGGGTGTGGTGGCATGTACCTGTAGTCACGATACTCAGGAGACTGAGGCAGGAGGATTCCTTGAGCCCAGAAGTTTGAAGTTGCAGTGAGCTAAGACAATGCCACTTCACTGTAGACCAGGCAACAAAGTGAGATCCAGTCTCCAAAAGGTTAAATAAAGAAATAAATAAATAGAACCTTTAATTAAAATTTTACCTGTATTTGTTTTGGACTTGAAGAAAGTATACTTTCCCAGCATTTTTACTTAAATGAATGGTAGTTTGTTGAAATTGGATGTTCAGGAATTTGTTTTATATTTGAACAAGAGTTTATGATATTGGCTTACCTCAAAAATATATTTTATGGTGTTAAAATATTCATATTAGGATTTAGAAGCATTTCAACAAATTCTTATAACTACTGATGGGAAGTTATCATGATGGTTAACATTTATGCTTTCCTCTGTTTTCACTCTCATCCAATGCTTCTAATCTAGCCACTGCTAGGCATGTTTCAGACAAGTTTAATAAAGCAAAAAACTTGTATTCCATTGGCTTAGATTTTAATTTTACATGTATTTTATCTTTATACATGTTATGAGTTTGGGGATTCTTATCAGGAATGAAGAATCTTCGTATACTCACTCCCTGGTGAATAAAAATAATAGCATTGAAAGTGTGGAGAATTGTCTCCTAATATCACCAAAAAGCAGAGACTAGGAAGGGAAAATAGCAAGCCAAATTTTGTTACTATTTCAATAAGCAAAAGGTATTTTAAACATTAACTAAAATCTCCATAATATTTACAGTCTTTCCAATGTATGTTTTATTATTTCATTTGTTGCATTAAAACCATTAAAATGAATGAAGAGGAATTGCAGAAGAGGAATCAAGCAACATGGAAATATTTATGTCCTACCCCTAAAGGAGGCACTAAGAGGCAGGACAGGTGGTAATAGCTGCAGAAAAGAAGCCCTCTAGCAAATCTCAAGGGGCTTTGGCTTGAGATGAAAAAAGTAATGAAGCTGGTATAATGCTTTGACCAGCCTGAGGCCTGTCTCCTCACTAGGCAATGGGTTTAGGGCAGCGGTGCTCAATGTTGGCTGCACATTAGAGCCACCTGGGGAGCTCTTCCAACGTATCTCTGCTAGAGTCAAACTTCCAGAGAGTCTGGGATAACTAGGTGGGGCAAGTGTCTGGGCCTGCACAATTTAAAATGCTCCCAGGGAGGATCACTTGAGCCCAGGAGTTTGAGGTTACAGTGAACTATGATTGAGCCATCACACTGCAGACTGGGAGACAGAGGGAGACCCTCTTTTTAAAAAAAAGCTCCCAGGAGTCTCTTGAAGTTCTAACGAGTTCCCAGAGGGAAAAAAAGAACCACTGAGGTAAGGTTTTTCTTACTTAATATGTTTATTTTTGCAAGTTCAGCATCTTCTTTTGAGTTTATTATGTGCAATTACTATATCCTGCCATTATGTGAGTAATGACCCCTTAGTTCTGTGGGTCACCATCGAGCCAGGCTTAAAATATAAGAAACAAAGAAAAATATTAGCACACTCAAATTTTTTAGATAAAGCCAAATAAAATAAAATGTACTTTATTAAAACAGTTAAATATAATTAGAATTACTATACTGCACTTTAATATTTAAAATGAGCTTTCAAGAAATGAATACTCAAAACCAATCTGGTAGCTTTCTCACTAATCCCTAATTGTTACCAACTGATATTTATTCTCAGCTTGGTTATGCATAATTGTTCTTCTTTAAAGTGTTTCCTTCACTCTCTAAATCCTTATCTTGGAGATAGGCCTCACATATGAAACACTAGTGTAGTTTTACATGACTGTTTTCATCCAAAAGACATTTCTACTTGTTGGAAAGAAGGCTGAAATACTTGTCCATTTTTTCTTATCTCTTTAATTTCTTTCATGTCTTGCGTGGATCAAAAATGTAACACACTTTTTTCACCTTAATAGTCATAGAACAAACTTATTTCTGATACATGAGTATCTACCATATAAAAAAATACATTCTAATTTTACATAATTTTGGAATTACATTCTAAAACAATATTAAATAAAAGAAATGATAGAATTTGAAAATTACTATTTTGCAACCATGATAGAAATAGCTGATTCAAGTAAGACTCATCAATGGATACTAGAATCCTTGAGTTCAAGTTTGACAGGATATTTACCTAGTCTTAAAGTACTTCCCATGAATTATAATAATAAAGAGAAAAGTGGTAACTGTATAGTGGAGAAAGCTGGCAGACCTTACCCAAGAGAGAATGGACAAACTGGTATCATGTGCCTCCTGATACGAAGCACTGAGAAGGACACAACATCACCTCTGTTGTATTCCTGCCGAAAACGCATAGCCTGAAACTAATCATAAAAAGCAGTCAGATCAACCCCAACTGAGGGGCATGCTATGATTGGACTATACTCTTCAAAATTGTTCATGTCATAAAAGGATAAAGAATTGTTTCGTATTAAAGGAGATTAAAGAACACAACTAAATGCTATCCATAGTCCTGAATCAGATTCTAGATAGAAAAGATAATTACTTTTCTGCAATTGACATTAGAGAGACAACTGGAGAAATTTGTATATGTGTGGTATAGTACTGCATCATTGTTAAATTTCCTGGATTTGATCATTGTGCTGTAGCTATGTAATACAAAGTCATTGTTCTTAGGAGATATACGGTAAAGAATCATGATTTCTACAATTTATTCTCTGATATTTAATATTTCATCAAAAGTAATAAAATGATAATAATTATATATATTGAGAGAGACAAAAATTTTTTGATAAATTGTTAACAATTGATGAATCTAGATGACAGGTATAAGGAAATTCATTGTATTAAATCTGTTAGTTTTAGATTTTTTTTTTCTAAAACAAAACATTTGTAAAACCTACATCAATGGAATGCTCAATAGCTTTGTTAAGAGACAGACATGGTTTTGCAAAGGTCCCTAGTATGTTTTCTTTTTTCTTCCCCTTCTCCTTTTACCCACTCTTGAACTCTTTACAAAATACTTAAATGATTTGTTGAGACAGTAAAGTTCTAGGAAAGAGTCCTACTTAAACTAAATCATTTAAAAATTGGCAAATCCTTTATAGTTCAATAACTATTTCCTAATTTATTGGTTTAATAAATTCAAGTCTTTTGGTAATTAGGTTTTTCTGGGTTTTTTATTATGGTAAAATATATAGCATGAAATTTACCATTTTAACTATTTTCAATGGCAGTACGTACATTGCTGTGCGATCATCAGTATTCAATATCACCAGAATTTTTTTATCATTCATTGCCGAAATTCTGTACCCATTAAACAATAATTCCCTATCCCCCCATATATCTTTATATATTCTGTATATTAATCCATTATCAGATATGTGATTTGTGAATATTTTCTCCCATTTTGTGGCTGCCTTTTTTAGTTCGATGTACAAAAGTTTTTAATTTTGCTGAAGTCCAGCTTTTCTCTTTCCTTTTGTTGCCTGTCCTTTTGGTATCATATCCAAGAAATCATTTCTATTTTGATTTTTAAAGTGGTGAATAGCTGCAGGTTTTTCTTCACATTTCAGAAAAAGAATAATAACTCTAATTATTCACCTTTTGTGGAATGTGCAATATTTTGGCCTGAGCAGTGTGTCTAATTTCAAAATAAAGTTACTAAAGTATCACAGTGACTAAATTATCACTGACCCATTTGCTAAAATGTAGTTCCTTTTAAGTTATCCCTTGGCTATTTCTGGAAATTTCTCAAGGGATTTTGTCATATGCTCCAAAACAAATAGGACAGTTTTGTTTTGGTTTGGTTTAGTTTGGTTTGGTTTCTGCACAGGCCTCTTCATTTTGCCTCAGCTGCCAATGGCCTTTGTGAGCTATTCATGCCGCCAGGCACAGGTGTCCTTCAGGTGTGTCTGCCACTGAGGTCTCTAACTTGCCCTCTGCCCCAGAGGGAGAAGGAGGAAACATTGCCTCTTTTCCACTCCTGGTCCAGGTACTTTGAGCTTCCTGGCACAAATGTCTGTTGCAACTTCCTACCCCGCGGGTGGTTATGTAGTCTGCCAGGGGGGAGGAGGGTCTCCTGATGGGCACCATGCTGAGATGCAGGTGAGGACCTGGAGTACTGTTAAAGAAAATATTCTTATGCTGTTAAAACAGTAAGGAAGCTGGGCGTGGTGGAGCATGCCTGCAATCCCAGCTACTCAGGAAGCTGAGATGGGAGGATCACTTGCACTCAGGAATTGGAGATGGCAGTATGCTATGATCATGCCTGTGAATAACTACTGCGCTCTAGCCTGGACAACATAGTGAGACCCCATCTCCAAATTTAAAAAAGAAAAACTGATAAGGTAGACTTTATTCAGAACCATTGTGAAAAGTGTCAAGACTATCCCAACAGGGGAAAGAGCCCTGGGCTCAACTCCGATGACGTCAAGAACAAGTGAAAATTTATAATCAAGGAGCAGAGTGTGAGGGGGTTGAGAGGGTCAGTGGATGAAAAATTACTTAAGAGGAAACATCAAAGGTAGAGAGATTCTCGTTAACCAACTTAACAGGATTCTTGCTGAAGGCAAGCCACGGTGATCAGGTATCAAAGGTGGAGGACGAGAAATTTGATCAGATATCGAGGGTGCTCGATATCAAAGGTAGGGGATTCCCTCTAGACTGATTTAGGGGGGTTCTTGCTATAACTGGGCTACGCAAGCTCAGCAGAGATGGGGACTAAGGCCACAGCCTAGTTGAGAAGAGGGCTCAGAGGACCCTGACTAAAGTTTGGTGAAGGAGAGGATCTTTGCCTGTCCCTTTTTTTTTGTTCAAGAAAAGAAGAGACAATATAATACAGTGGACAGTAGAACTTTTTGTCTTATTCGGTTGTCTTTTGTTCAGTATAAACTATCTGAACCATCTGTTGAGACTTGGTGGTAAGGCAGCCAGTGAGGATTTCTAGATGTGGGGCTCAAAGCCTCTTTAGATGTGGAATGAGCACAGCAGTGACAACCTGACAGATTGCTGGTTTTCAGGTTGAGTGTCTTTGGTTATTTCCCAAAGCATAGCGTGGAAGATGCAGGTGTTCCAGTGAACTTCCTGAATGGCCCACACAGCCACGGCTCCAGGCACCAAGGTTGCTCACTGCCCAGCTTCAGCTTGCAGTGGACATAAAGCACCCTGGGTTCCCAGTAGGGCCAGAGAAGCCGGGTTTTAGTTTTCAGTGACTCCAAGTCAGTAGGGTGGGAGAATATTGGAATTGTTAATTTGGAGTGTTGTAGCCAGGTATTAGAGGAAACTTGAAGAATTAATAATTTGGTAAGAACTAACAAAATGTGTAAAATGGCAGGATACAGTCTAATTTACAGTTAGATAACAAAACTCAACAGTAAACACAACCAGAATCTGATAACCCACAAAGGAGTGCTACAGTTTTCCACTGAAACATAAAATTTCTCTCTATAGTCACCTCGCTTTATGATTCTTGTTTATAAAATAAGTCTGGTCTCATTAGATTTGTCTTGATTATTTACATAAGTACAACAAGCATGGTAATTGACCATATTGGCCTTTCTAAGTCTACTTGGCTGGAACTTTTCATAAAGAATCTCAGATTCAATTTTTTAAAAGCCTCTTTCTTGAGGCTAGGAAGCCAAGCCAAGAAGCCAAGCCAAGTCTGTGGCAAAAAGACCTGCGATGTCTTCTATATGCAATGCCTGTAGATTGGAATGAATTCCTTTCTTCGTGAAGATCCAAAACATCCTAGGTTTCCTGCGCATATCAGCAAGTCACATTCTTACTTACCTGTAAGGCTGGAAACCCTGTAAGCCGCGTGCACCAGGAAAACCAGGCAAGTGTTCCCATGAGAGCTTTCTAAGTATTGGCTCCGTAAAGTCAACCTTAGTCCCTAACAGTAGCTGGTCATACCTGAACTTATTCATATAATTCTCAAGTATGACATTCCAATAAATCTTGGTAATATAACCAATTTTTCCCAGTATGTGCTGTTGCAAAGAGGACAGTTTCTTATTGGACCCATGCAGATAATTATGTTGCCATGCAAATAAGAATACTCAATAAGAATCTTTGAATTTTGGAGGGATAAAGTAGGGAAAAAAGTATTTCATTTCTGTTTACAAAAGTATAATCACTAAATTGTTGTGGGTTGTAGATAGCTTCAGAGAAAAGAGAGACCGGGCGCGGTGGCTCATGCCTGTAATCCTAGCACTCTGGGATGCCAAGATGGGAGAATTGTTTGAGTTCAAGAGTTCGAGACCAGCTTGAGCAAGAGTGAGACCCCATCTCTACCAAAAATAGAAAGGAATTAATGGGCCAACTAAAATATATAGAAAAAATTAGCCACGCATGTCTGTAGTCCCAGCTACTTGGGAGGCTGAGGCAGAAGGATTGCTTGAGCCCAGGAGTTTGAGGTTGCTGGGAGCTAGGCTGATGCCATGGCACTCTAGCCTGGGCAACAAAGTGAGACTCTGTCTCAAAAAAAAAAAAAAAAAGAGAGAGAGAGAGAGAGAAAGGAGTTACTTGTATCCAGAAAATAGAACATTAAAGAACCAGCAAAGCTGGGCACAGTAGTGCATTCTGGAATCCCAGCTACTTAGGAAGCTGAAGAAGGAGGATTGCTTGAGCTCAGGAGTTCCAGACCAGCCTGGGCAACATAGCGAGACCATGTCTCAAAAAATAAAATTTTAAAAATTAAAAAAAAAATTTTTTTTAAAGAACCAGCAAAATTCCAAACAAAAAGCCGTAATCATTCTTGATCAGTTCATTGAGTCCCATGTAATTAATTCTTATTCTGCTTGATCTTGGGTTAGCAGTTTTATGAACCCATCAGCCTCTTACTAGAATTATGGAAATTCTTGCTCAGTCTTAGTGGTATGATCTCAAAGTTTCTTAAGAAATGCCATCAGGGTGCAGTGGCTAAACTTAGGAAAGATTAAGCATCTGTTCTTATTTGATTCTCTTCATGTAATTCAACATTTCAAATAAACCTAATTTTTAAAAGATATCTCTCTTTTCACAAGGTGAAAGAACAAATTCTTTGAAATTTCCCAGGGGCCCTTTAGGAATGTCAAATTGAGTCCAAGACAAGATTTCATTTAGGATTTGATTTTGGGAAGACAAAATTGTCAAAAATATCAAAAGGTTTTAACACTTGATTAAGTAAGATCCTATGTCACTTTGAAACAATATTTAGCCATCTATTTGACCAAAATGATAATAAAATAATTCAAAAGCAAGCATAGGAGGTAACAGGACTATAAAAATCATAACTCTTTTAAAAAGTGAAGGCCAGGTGCAGTGGCTCATGCCTATAATCCTAGCATTCTGGGAGGCTGAGGCTAGAAGATCCCTTGAGCTCAGGAGTTGGAGACTAGCCTGAGCAAGAGCAAGACCCCGTCTCTACTGAAAATAGAAAAATTAGCTGGGTGTGCTGGCACACACCTGTAGTCCCACCTACTTGGGAGGCTGAGGTAGGAGGATCACTTGAGCCCAGGAGTTTGAGGCTGCAGTGAGCTACAATGACACCATTCCACCCAGGGCAACAAAGTTAGACTCTGGCTCAAAAAAGTGGCTCAGTTGTCTTACATAATCAAGAACATGATCAAAGTTAATGTAAAGCATAGTAAAGTATTCTGATAAGATACAAAATCTCGGCTGGACGCAGTGGCTCACGACTGTAATCCTAGCACTCTGGGAGGCTGAGGTGGGCAGATCGCTCTAGGTAAGGAGTTCGAAACCAGCCTGAGCAAGAGCGAGACCCCGTCTCTACTATAAATAGAAAGAAATTAATTGGCCAACTAAAAATAAATATATATAAAAAAAATTAGCCAGGCATGATGGCACATACCTGTAGTCCCAGCTACTTGGGAGGCTGAGGCAGGAGGATCGCTTGAGCTCAGGAGTTTGAGGTTGCTGTGAGCTAGGCTGATGCCATGGCACTCTAGCC
>CAUYRT010001833.1:0-27762 GCA_963574885.1 Lepilemur ruficaudatus
ATTAATTTGTTTCTATTATTAGTAGAGACGGGGTCTCGCTCTTGCTCAGGCTGGTTTCGAACTCCTGACCTTGAGCAATCCGCCCGCCTCGGCCTCCCAGAGTGCTAGGATTACAGGCGTGAGCCACCGCGCCCGGCCAAGACTGTTGGTATTTTGATAAGTATTGCATTGAATCTGTAGATCACTTTGGGTAGTATGGACATTTTGACAATACTAATTATTCCAATCCATGAACATGGAATCTCTTTCCATTTATGTGTGTCTTCTTCAGTTTCCTCCATCAATGTTGTATAGTTTTTAATGTACAGATCTTTCACCTCTTTACTTAAATTTATTCCCATGTATTTTATTCTTTTTGATGCTATTGTAAATGGAATTATTTTTTAAATTTCTTTTTCAAATAGCTTGTTGTTTGTGTATAGAAATGCAACTGATCTTTTTATCCTTCAACTTTACTAAATAGTAAATAGCGTTTTTGTCAGTCTTTAGGGTTTTCTGTATATAAGATCATGTCATCTGAAAGCAGAGACAATTTTACTTCTACCTTTTCAATTTGAATGCCTTTTATTTCTTTTTCTTGTCTAATTGCTCTGGCTAGGACTTCCAGTACTATATTCAGTAGATGTGGTGAGAGTGAACATCATTGTTTTGTTCTTGATCTTACAGAGAGAGCTTTCAGCTTTTCACCATTGACTATGATGTTACCTGTGGGCTGTCATTTATAGCCTTTATTACATTGAGTTAATCCCTTCTATACCTAATCGGTTGAGAATTTTTACAACAAAAGAATATTGAATTTTCAAAAATTTTTTTCTGCATCTATTGAGATGATCGTATAATTTTTACCTTACATTCTGTTAATGTGATGTATCATATTTATTGATTTGTTTATATTGAACAATCTTTGTGATGGGGTTCAGGACATACTACCCCAAAATATAGCACCTTGGCATATTGAATATTTTAAGCTGAAGGAGTTTGAGAAACAACATGTGCAGGAAGGTTTCTCTGACCTTTCCCTGTCCTTCTCCCCCACAAAAGGTTATAAAACCTACAAAAATCTATACCTGACAGAAAGAAAAATCCTTCTCTTCATCTGTCACAGAGAAGATTCTGAACAAACAGGTCTTGCTAAGTTGCTCCAGTTCATTACCATTAGAGAGTGAATACCCCTTCTGTCTAATCATATTTATCCATGACTATTCATTTTTCACCAAACCCAGCAAAAAATTAAACAGGTTTAACTGTTTCTCCAGGTCTCCATTTCTCATGTCATAAAATGTATATTAATAAATTTTCATGCTTTTCTCTTGTTACTTTGTCATTTGTTATGGGGGTCTAAGCCATAAGCTTAGAGGAGAAGAAGAAAAATATTTTTTTCCTCCCCTACTCTAGCATCCCAGGGATAAATACCATGTGATCATGGTGTATGAATCTTTTAATATGTTGTTCAATTTAGTTTGCCACTGTTTTGGTAAGGATTTTCACATCAGTGTTCATCAGGATATTGGCCTATAACTTTCTTTTCTTGTAGTTTCCTTGTTTGGCTTTAATATCATGGTAATATTGGCCTCATAAAATGAGTTTGGAAGTGTTCCTTCCTCCTCAGTTTTTTGGGAGAGTTTGAGAAGGATTAGCATTAATTCTTCTTTACATGTTTGGTAGAATTCATGAGTGGAACTATCAGGTCCTGGACTTTTCTTTATCGGGAGGTTTTTGATTACTGATACAATTTCCTTACTCATTATTGGTCTGTTCAAATTTTATATTTCTTCATAATTCAGTCTTGGTAGGTTGTATGCTTCTAGGAATTTATCCATTTCTTCTAGGTTATCCAAATTGTTGGCATATAATTGTTTATAGTAGTTTCTTATGATCCTTTTTACTTCTGTGGTACCCTTTGTAACGTTTTCTCTTTCTTTTATAATTTTATTTATTTGATTATTCTCTCTTTTTTCTTAGTAAGTCTAGCTGAAGGCTTGCCAATTTTATCTCTTAAAAAACAACTCTTAGTTTTATTGATCTTTTCTATTATTTGTCTAGTCTCTAGTTCATTTATTTTTGCTCTGACCTTTATTATTTCCTTCCTTCTGCTAACTTTGTGATTAGTTTTTTTCCTCTTTTTCTGGTTCTTGAGATATGAAGTTAGTGTCTTTATTTGAAATATTTATGTTTTTCTCATCATAGACATTTATCACTATAAACTTCTTTCTTGGAATTTCCTTTGCTGCATCCCATAAGTTTTGGTACATTATCTTTCTGAAGGACAGATTTTCTGGGTATAGTATTCTTAACTGACAGATTTTTTTCTCTTTCAGCATTTTAAATATATCTTCCCACTCTCTAGCCTGCAAGATTTCTGCTGAGACATCTTCTGATAGTCTTGTGGGGTTCCCTTGAATGTGATAAGTTGCTCTTCTCTTGCTGCTTTCAAAATTCTCTCTTTTGAGAACTTGATTATAGTGTTTATCAGTGATAATCTCTTTATGCTTAATCCACTTGGGGTTCTTTGAGCTTCATGGATCTATGCGTTCATTTCCCTCTTCTGATTTGGGAAGTTTTCTGTCATTGTTTCTTTAAATAAATTGTCTTTCCCTTTCTCTTTCTCTGCTCCTTTTGTATCTACCATAATGCATATATTGGTTTGCTTGATGGTGTCCCATAGATCATGAAGACTTTGTTCATTAACGGGTGATTTCTATTTTCCTCTCTTTTAATCTTGGCTGACCTAGTGAGTTGCTTAGACCAAATACAATGTGATGAAAGTGATGCTGTATGAGTTCTGGGCCCAGGCCTCAGAAATTCTTGCAGCCTTTTTAGGATGCTCTCTGAGACTGCCATGTAGGAAAATCAACCTAGACTACGGAAAGATGAAATGGCACATGGAGAAGTGCTTCTAGCATATGAGTTGCACCTTCTAGTCCAGCATACCCTCCAGCTATATGAAGAGCCATGTATTAAACCCAGGTGAAACCAACAAAAGAAATACCCAAAGTTATTAATAAATTATTGTTGCCTTAAGCCACTAAGATTTTTGTTTTGTTCTTTTCACATAACATAAAATTTACCATTTTAACCACTTTAAAGTGTACAACTCAGTTGCATTTAATACATTCATAATGTTGTGCAACCACCTCCACTACCTAGTTGAGAACATTTTTCACACCCTAAAATGAAACCTTGTTCCCATTAAGTAGTCATTCTCCATTCTCCCCTCTCTCTAGCCCCTGACAACCACTATCTATTTTCTGTCTATGAATTCACCTATTCTGGATATTTCATATAAATGGAATCATATAATAGTTGGCATTTTGTGTCTGGCTTTATTCACTTAGCAATAATGTTTTCAAGGTTCTTCCATGTTGTAGCATGCATCAGTATTTCACTACTTTTTATGGCCAAATAATACTCCATTTTATGGGTATATCACATTTTGTTTATCCATTCATTAGTTGAACAAGATTTGGGCTATTTTCACCTTCTGGCTATTGTGAAAATTGCTGCTATGAACATTCCTGTACAACTTTTTGTTTGGGCAACTATTTTCTAATTGTTTTCAAATCTTTTGATTATATATATCTATCAGTAGAATTGATGGATCATACGGTAATTCTATATTTGGCTTATTTAAAAACACCAAATGGTTTTCCATAGCAGCCATACCATTTTCATTCCCACCAGCAATATACAAGAGTTCCAATTTCTTAACATCCTCACCAACTCTTGTGAGTTTCCATTTTTTTAAATTATTGCCATTCTAGTAAATGTGAAGTGATATCTCATTATGGTTTTAATCTTCATTTCCTTAAGGACTAATGATGTTGAGTATCTTTTCATGTACTTTTTGACCATCTGTATATTTTCTTTGGAGAAATGTCTATATCTACTCAAATCCTTTGCCCATTTTTTAATTGGGTTGTTTGTCTTTTTGGTGCTGACTTATAAGAGTCCTTCATAAATTCTGAACATTAGATCCTTATCAGATATATAATTTACAGACACTTTCTCCCATTCCATGGGCTGTCTTTTCACTTTCTTGATAGTGTCTTCTAACGCACAAAAGTTTTTAATTTGATGAAGTCCAATTTGTCTATTTTTGTTTTTGTTGCTGCTTGTGTTTTTGGCGTCATGGCTAAGAAAACATTGCCAAATCCAAAGTCACAAAGATTTACCCCTATGTTTTTTTCTAAGAGTTTTATAATTTTAGCTCCTATATTGAGGTCTTTGATATATTTTGAGTTAATTTTTGTATATGATGTGAGGTAAAGGTCCAGCTTCATCCTTCTGCATGTGGATACCCTGTTGTCCTAGCATCATTTGTTGAAAAGACTATTTTTTTCTCCATTGATTTGTCTTATCATCCTTGTCGAAAATCAATGGACTAAGCCATTAAGTTTTGAGGTGGTTATCAGATAGCAGTAATTAACTGACATACTTCTTGACCCAGTGAACTCTTATGCCTAGTGAACTCCCACTTATCATCTTTCCTTGAAACTTTACAAATAGAGTATGTTAAGAAATGAAAAATTAAATAACCATTCCTTGACAATGCACACAGTCATCTAATAGGCCATGAATGGACAGTCAGCCTGCATCACATTTAAGATTAACATTTCAGGAATGGTCAGTGATGTTTTGAGATCTAAGTTTCCAAAAATATGGCCGACCTCATAGGTTTTATGTATATTAGTTATCTCTTCCTGCATACAAAATTACCTCAAAACTTAGTTACTTAAGGCAACAATATATATATTTTTATCTCATATAATTTCTGTGGGTAAGAAATTAAGGACCACAGGGATGCTTGAGTATCCACATATTATAGCAGTTGGCTTTTCCCAGGGTGAGTGATTCAAAAGAGCAAGTCAGAGACCACAATTCTTTTTAACCTAGCCACTGAAGTCGTGTACCATTCTTTCAAAATATACTATTAGTTATATAGATCAGCCCCATTAGTTGTGGAAGAGGAGTTACTACACAGGATATGAATTCCAGGAAGAAAGGATCATTGAGGACCATTCCAGAGACTAACTATCACAGTCCACCTTCTGGCTCTCAGTGATTTATACCCTCTCACAAGCAAAATACACTCACTCCTTCCAAGTCCCCAAAACTCTCCCTCCACCATAGCATCAGTTCAAAGTTCAGATTCTCATTATCCAAATCAGGTCCATGTGCAAATGAAGCTCTTCAAGTCCAATTACTTGGACTTGGGGCTTCTTGATCTGAAGATCTGTGAACTAAAGAAATAAGTTATCTGATCCCTTGCCCCAACAAACCCAATATACAATGGTAGCTTAGGCATAGGATGACCACATAGGAGATAAAGGGAACCACATTGGTCCATAACAATTCTAAAATTCATCAGAGCATTTGTTAGTAGTTCCTTGATTGGAGGTCAAGTCCTGAGGATAATTCTCCATGATTCTTGGCTCTACCTTCTGGGATCATGGTTTTGTCCTTTAAGCCATTCTCCACTTTCTATGAAAGGTAGCCCATGTTCATAGCTGAGTAGTTTTCCTAGACTTTTTCCTGCCTATAAATTTTGGGGTCCAAGGGCCTCTTCATTTTGTGCCATCTTTGCCTCTTTTAGTTCATGCTAGAGATGGTTTTGATAATAGTATTCTCTTAAAATTTTGTGGGTCTCCTACAAATATTATTAATGTTTCCTACATTAGTCAAAAGCCACACTCGCAGATCTCTTTGATATAAGCATTTCTACGTACTGGGCTTCTGCTGAGACTGCTCAGGGACATCACCCTTAAACTTGTGAGAAGCCCTGTGGTTTGACTCAGCAGTTGTGTAAGGCACTGCCTTGGATCTTTATGAGACCTTAATAAAGTATTTTATAACCATAGGCTTCATCTTTATATCATGCTTTCCTGAGAGGGTTTTGGATTTGATCTTTGCTCAGAAGCCATTTCTAAATTTTAGTATCATTTGACATCCATAGAGGCTAGAAATTTTCTAATCCAGAATTCCTTTTTTGAGTAACATCTTTCAAATGTCCCTTCTCACATTTGACAGCAAAACTAAACAAGGGGGCACCTTTAATACTCTGTCTGGAAATCTCCTGAGCTCAATTCCCCAGTTCAATAGGTACATTTTCTTCTTTTCATGCTATCATAGGCAATGGCACTGCTAACCCTTCTGCCACTATATAACAAGGGTCCCGTTTTCTCTCATGCCCAATAATATATTTCTCGCTCTTCACTAATCCCTTAATGGCACCCTCGTCAAAGGACATCAGGCTTTTGCTAACTGTCTCTTCAAGGTCCTGTAGTTTTTCACTTACTCTCCTCAAAATTCTTCTGATCCTATCCACTGTTCAATTGCAGGTACAAACCCCAGGTGCAAAAATCTGTATTAATCACCATTGCTGTGTAACAAATTACCTCAAAATTAGTGGCTTAAAGCAACAATAAAAAAAAATCTCACACAGTCTCTGTGGGTCAGGGATTGGGGAACAGCTTAGCTTAGTGGTTCTGACTTGGGCTCTCTCACGAAGTTGCAATCAAGATGTTGGCCAAGCTGCAGCCATCTGAAGGCCTGACTGGGGCTGGCAAACCCACTGCCAGCATGACTCGCTCCCATAGCTGGCAGTAGGGTGTTGGCTGTCAGATGGACATCTTAGCTATTTGCCATACGACCCACTAACTAAGGCTGCTGAGTGTCCTCCTTGCCACTGGCTTCCCTCAGGGTCAGTGATCCAAGACAGCAAGGTGGTAACTGTACTGTTTTAAAAAGCTAGTCTCAGAAGCCACACATCATCACATATTCTGTTGGTCACACAGATTAACCCTGATATAATGTGGAAGGGGGACTAAACTATTCTTTTAGCAGGAGGTAAAGACCATTGAAAGACAGCTTACAATGTACTGTGGGTACCACCGTATTTATATTTCATTCATGTACTTACGTATTTTTATTTTGATATGCCGTAACTTTTTTAACAAAGAGTTATTAAGTACCTACCATACACAATGTTCTTGGTGCTAAAGAAATGCCAATTTCCAAAGCCTACAAAGCCCCTGCTCTGATGAATCCTAATTCCTAATATGGGGAGACAGATAACAGCAAAACATATAAACAGACTCTATGTCAGTTGGTGATAAGTGCCATGAAAGAAAACCAAAGCAGGGTAGAGGGGTTGAGAGTGTAAGTGGTGGCGTAGACGATTATACTTGAAAGAGCATGGTCAGAAAAAGCTTGATGGAGAAGGTGACATTTGATCAAAAATCTGAAGGCAGAGAGGTAGTGGTATGTGGGGGAAGCGCTTTCCAGGACAAGGAGACAGAACACGCCAAGACACTGGGGTGACGGCATCTCTGGGATGTTTGAGGAGCACAGAGGAGACAGGGCCTGCAGCGGAGTGAGCATGTGTGAGAGCACTGGTGTGGAGGCTGCACATTCAGGGCTTTATAAGCAATTAAAGGAACTTTGGCTTTTGTGGTGAGTGATTTGGGAAGCCATTGGAGGGTTTTTGACAAAAAAGTGACATAATTGGACTCAGTTTTAAGAGGATCACTCTGGCTGCTGTGCCGAGAAAAGTCTAAGGGGACGAGAGACAGGAAGTCCAGTAATTAGGCCGTGGCAACAATAGAGCAGAGAGATTCAGAGGTTTGGACTTGGAAGGTGAAGGAGAAGGTGAGCTGGCAGATCATATTTCAAACAAAGAGCCAATGGGCTTTGCTGATGGGCTGAACGTGGAGCATGAGAAATGAAGAGCAGTCAAATGTGACTTCACTGTTTTGGCCTGATCAAGGAAAATAATGTAGTTGCCTTTTATTAAAATGGGAACCACTATAGGTGGAGTGAGATTTGGAGGCGGGGAGTATAAATTAAGAGTTCTGTCTTGGACACACTCAGATTTAGTTGTTTGTTAGACATTCAAGTGGAAAGTTGACTAGGCAATTGGATGTACAAGTCTGAAATTTTAGGAAGTAAGTGTAATTAGAGACAAGGTCCGAGGATTAAATCCTAATCACTAAAAGGTTGGGAAAAAGAAAAAGAACAATCAAAGGTGACTGACAGATAGTGCTGCCAGGGAGATGGGAGGAAAACCAACTTAATGTGATGTTCTGAAAGCAAAATGAAGCACGGAGTCCTCAGTCATGTCTAGGGTTCCACACTGATAGGTCAGGTATGATGAGGGCTGAGAAGTGACCACTCTTCCTAGCCACCAAATCAGAACTTAAATTAAAAAAAATGTTAATGGTGGTGTGGTTTTTGCATTACCATATGTATGAATATCTTTATATTTAATTTAAATTCTATGTATGGTTAAAAATAAATGTAACTATATATATACAAACATATCCAGACATGTAATTATTTATAAATACTTCCTCAGCCTATTTAGTGAACCTAAATTATACACTTCTTATTTATAAGCTAAAGTGGTGTTTCTCAACTGTAAACGCCAACCCACCCTATCATCACCCAAACCTATAAACTGTGCAATTTATAACATTCTTCGAAAGAATAAAACAATCAACTTAAGCGCACCATCAGGAAATGAATCAGCAGAGTACCATCTGTAGGAAACCAAGCTAAAGATATGGCCAAGAAAGTTAAAGGCATCTTCTTGTGGGAGCACTGGAAGTATTAAATTCCCAACCTTATGCATACGTTGGAAGTTAATGCCTGCAACAGCAGACACACAGCATGGAGATTTCATGCCTATGTGAGTTAAAACCTGGAATGAGTGTTGTAGGACAAATATTAACCTGGCTTGACACAGACTTTCACTTAGAATGTGAGCCATAGACTTACGTCATTTACAAAGATTGACTATTAGTTCACAAAACTGGATTTTTAAAAAACACCCCAAATTGGATATTGACAGGAGTTTTGTCCTTTAGGAGAAAAATTATATATTAATTCCAGTAGTACAAATGCTAAACTGACATAGCAGAGGTACCAACCAACCAAATGAGACATTCAACCAATAAAAGTGGCTGCCCAACCGGTTAGAACCAGCAGCAGGTTGCAAGCAGCCTGTGAGTCCATTGGGGCAGCCTGGCTGTGACAGCCACCATCACTGTGGAGAACGTTTTGGAAACTCTCCATCTGATGCCACAGATGCGTGTATGATCCAAGCCAGAATGTCAGTTGTGATATGCGTTATAGGTATGCATGGCTTTTGATTCTGAACAATAATTGCCCTACTTGGTCATAACCCTGATTGACCAGAACTGACCCAGATCCCCAGCACTTCTTCAAAATCCATTCCGAAGAATGTTCATAGGCAATGCAAGTGAGCCCAGAAGAAAGGTCCCACTGGTGGGCAGACTACTGGGGGTCTGCTCTTCCCCAGGCTCCTTTAGTTCTCCTTGACAGAGGCAAGGGCGGGAGGCAGATCCTAGGAGTCAGGTTGAGTGAGAAGGACCATCTACCAAGGTAGCCCATGAGTGAGTCAAATGGAGAGATAAAGCCCAGAATTCAGAGAGACAAGGACGGGCATCCTTCCAAAGGATGTGGTAAGAAAATGCAGGCAGAGCAGGGATTCTCAAGGGTGGTTCTAGAATGCCTGAAACAGAAAGTCTTGACTTGTTGAGAACCTTAGAGACTACACAGTGAGGGCTGGAAGAGGAATGAGACAGTGAGAGAAGTATTGGCTGAGACAGGTGGGGCTGGGTACCTGGCACCACGTAACTGGGCCAGTGCAGGGGACTGAAGCGTTTCCTAACGGAAGGGGTACAGCTTTCCTTCTCATTCTCATAGGCTGCTTAGAACCTACGTAGTTTCATTGTAAAAGTGACATCATTCAGCCATGCTTTCCAAACAGCTTCTGAAAGCAGAAGTTAAGAATGAAAAGATATTTTGTGGTAATGTTTTAAGGCAGGATAAAAATACATATAACAACATCGTCACTTTACTATTCTAGTTTTTTTTTACCTGTAATATAAAGTTAAAAGACGATTGTGCATGAGGATAGGCTTGAGGGCATATTATGGAGCTGCCCAAATAGATTAGCATGGCTAATATAGAGAATGACAATATCAACTGCTCTTTCCTAAGAATTTCTCAAGAGGAGCATCCAGGCCAGCTGCAGTGGCTCACACCTGTAATCCCAGCAACTCACGAGGCTGAGGCGGGACGGTCGCTGGAGCCCAGGAGTGCAAGGCTGCAGTGAGCTATCTTCAAGCCACTGTACTCCAGCCTGGGTGACAGCAAGACCCCAACTCTAAGAAATAAAATTTTAAAAAAAGGTAGTATCCAGGTAGTCTACACCTGCCAAGAGATGGATAACAATGTTCTCGGTTCCATGTGACAACTCTACAGATGTGCAACACACAACGTCCTGCTTTTAAGAAAACTAAAACCTGACTATGTATCAATTTAAATCACTTGAGAAAGTGCTGTTCTACAACAAGAACATGTAGAGCAGTGAGTGAGACCTTTAAGAGGTTTGAGGAGGTCTAGGCCACTTCTATTTTTGCAGATTTTAGAATATTAAATAATAAAAAAATTTAAGTGCTAAAGCAAGATTACAGAACTGGCATATTTTAAATACATACATGTAACAAATTAACTTTTCACAGCAAAAAAAAAAACGTGTAAGTAAATGACATAATTGTTCACACAATAACAGAATTTATTTTAAAAGTATTAATTTATAATGCTTCAAAAGTGTTGTGGTTTAAGTATGCAGTAATAGAACATAGGTTAAAATTTACATGAAGGACAATTCCATTAATAACTGTCAGTATGTTGCCCTGACTACATACGTTATGGCCTCATTTGAGGGTAAAGAAAAAAACCTGCTAGAATAGAATCTCTTTGTGAATGGGAAGTCCAAGCCAGGTGCCCCAACACTCATCTTCAGTAAAGCCTGGTAGTGACAGGTCTCTGGGCTGAACTGCTTCTTGGGACACCAACTAGAAGTGTGACATACAGCAGTTCATCTATGCTCTGTTACATGTGTTTCCCAGTCTGTAAAGTAAGGGCAGATGGTTACTGAGGATCCTTCCAGGTCTGTGTCTAGTATATTTTCACCTATTCTGGTTTGCTTACTACGCATTTCCACAGTACCTCTTTTCTTGCACCAGGAGAGCGAGTTTCTGGAATTTCCTTGGTGCCAGTCAACTGTGTAAAAGCTTATTCGTTCCTTTTATTACACTTCAATTCAGTCTCTTGCTCTGGGTTCTTTTCTTTGCCACTGGGCCAGCTCTTTAGTAAACATTTCACGAGTTGTCCCAATAATTAACAACTAATTAACAAGAAAGCCTTGCTGTGGTGCTTTCAAAGAGAAATGAGCAGGAAGGTTGCTTTGCTTTCTGCATTCACAAGGTCCCACCATTGTCATTGTAATCTGCTGGAGATGGCGGTGCCTGAATAGTGTGAACAATCACATTAAAGATCTCTGCTGGAACAATCAATTCACTGTCACCGAACCATATCGATCCTCAACAACCGTCATTGAGTTCCAGGGCGTTTGTAAAAAACTGACAACCGGAAATGTGCTTCGGTTCGGGCCATTTGTTTCTCTGAGAAACACACGATAATCAGGTGGTATTTAAGTGCCTCCCTCTGTGGCTCCTGCGGGCTGGAAATGCGACAAGAAGTTTCCTGGCGAAAGTTTGAGCAGGACGCCCTTCCCAGATCCACCAGCACGAGAAGCTCCTGCCGTCACTCTGCCCTGCGGAGACGTTCTGAGCGTCCCGCACAGCCCCTCCGCGACATCCCTAAGTTTCGAGCCTCTGTCATGCGCTCTCGCTCCTCCGGCCACAGCCGGCGGGGCCAGGCATGAGTGCATGCCCGACGGGGACCACGTGCGCAAGGAAAGAAAGACGGTGGCTTCGCTGCGGCGGTGAAGGCAACAGAGCAGAAAGGAGAGCATGAAGTCGCGTGGTGGCGAAGCACTGAACTGGGCAGCGGCAAACCCGTGACGGGACGGCGGGTCGCTTGAGCCACACTGCGCCCTGCGCCACGAGCCCGCTGTCCGCCGAGGCCGCGAAGGGCGAGTGACAGCGTTTCCTGTCCTTGTCCTGACGGCGTGCCCTAGGCCTGCGCCGCCCTGCGCCCGTGCACCCAGAGAACCCGCCGCCAGGTGACACCGCCCCTGCAGTTCTCAGGACGAAGCCCCGTGCGTTTCAACTTCGTTCTCTGACATAATGATGCTGAAAATTGGCCCCCACCTGCCCACACTGAGCGGCACAGTGGATTTGCCCTGTTCTTCCTATACTGTGGTACTTTTTGATAGAGAAAAATATAAGTTGAAAACTGACATTGCAGTGCAACCGGTTGAATGGTAAAAATGAGGAATAATGAGCAAAATTAAAGGAGCTGTTCAGCTTCTGGAAATGGGGCTCCTGACCGTGTTTCCTTTCCTGCCCACAGCTCGCGGAAGGGCACGAGCGGCACGTCAGCACTTGGCACGTGCCATTCCTGGGACGCACGACGTCTGCGGCGCTCCAACTGCTGCACGGGAGGTGGAAACGAGGACGTTCACGGCTGGCAGTTTGTAAGAACGAAAAGTTATAAGACAATATAAATGTACATCATGAAAATGGCTGAATAAATAATGGTCCATCCACACTCCGGATGTTTTTAAAAGTGAATTTGACCTATACATATTTATATGGAATGATTTCCAAAATATGTTTTTAAGTAAAAAAAGACTGTGTGTTATTAAGTCACTGTCAATAAAAGTAAAGGCAAAATTATACATTTGTACTTTCATATATATATGTTTATAAACATATAGAAAATGGTCTGGAAGGGTGTAGCCTGAGCTTAATGGTGGGTATACCTGGAGAAGACAGTTGGATGGGAGGGTGGGGTATAAGGCAAGATAGACATTTTTTTTATTATATATTTTTGTGTTGTTTAATATTTGCAACAAGAATGTATTCTTATATTTTTAATACTTTTTTGTAATTTTTTAAAAAATTCGTTAATGTACTGATCTCTTCCAAAGTTCAGCCATCGACATCCATTTTTCTCAAAAATATTTAAGATATCATAGCATGAATGTAAAGGAAAGAAGATGCAGCTTTTGACATTCAAAAAAAATGTAATGGTCAAGGTAGTAATCTTGAAAGCCAAGCTGAATTCCTTTAACTCTCAATACTTACCAGGTTCAAACTTAAAAAACTCTCAGCTGCAGTTTCGTCCACAATGCAGAGAAGATGTCCTTTCCACTTAGAACCAAGATGGGAAGCAAAAGGAAGATGGTGGTAGAGAAAGTAGGTCAGAACCAACAGCTCAGGGAACAAAACTCAACATGAGTGTGGGATGCTTAGAAACAACCACATAGTCTAGGGAAGCCAAAGGCTGCTGGGAGGAGAGGGTGGACCACAGCTTCTCCAGACTGATGCAAGGAGGTTGCAGGCTCCTAGCTTGGGGCCTGGTTAACGCGGCTGAGGGACGATGACATGGGGATGGTGGAAGGCAATACGCGGAAGAGTCCAGGCCGTGTTTCCTGTTCCTCACAGCCGAGGGGCCCTCGTGTCCCTGAAAGGACCTGAAGCTTCTAAGGAAACACGTGGACCAGCAAGACCCGGGGTGCCGGGACAAATGATCGGGACTAGGGGCTCCAGCAGTGGGGTCAGCACATCACGGCTTCCCAAGAAGCCAGACAGAACCAGGCCTCCTCGGAAGTCACCAGTCCAGGGAGCTGTCTGTCCAGACCTCGCGTGAGGGCAGAGGCGTCCCCCACTGGCCCCCATGGTGGACAGACCCCATCCTGGGGAAGGGAAAGAAAAGGCACACTCTGGAGAACTGTTTATCCCAAGGGATTGATTTCATTCCAGATGATATCCAACTGAATAAATGTTTAAATGGAAAGGTGACTTTAAATCAGAAGAGATTGGAATATTGTTTCTTGGCAAGTCTAAATTTCCATGGATGCCCCAGGGGGTGAGGCTCACGTGGGGCTCAGGGCAGTTTTGAAGAAAAGAGAAAACACGTTTTCTTTGCACATTCCGGTTGCGGTGAGAAATTTTGTGGCTCACTATATTCATACTGTTTAAATCTGCTTTTTGACTTAAAGTTACAGCCACTCTTTGAAGGATATTCTAATAGGTAGCCTTACGTTTTATTTTATTCATTTTTTAGAGACCCTTCAAGCCTTTTAGAGTGAGCCAACCTGCTTATAACGCTTCTCTTTTCAATCCATCTGTGTTTCCGTCTCTCCTCTCCCTGCCATTCCCTGTTCTGGGACGAGGCCATTTATCTCCACTGGAAAACTGTGTCTCTTCTGAGAAGCAGTATGAGTCCCACATACCAGATAACACAGAAATTAAATTCCACCACACACCACCCCCTTTCAAATCAGACAAGTTCATTTGGAATTTTAAATTGTACGCATTTCTTTTTCATTTAAAATGAATATATTTGTGGGCTATCAGGTTGGGCTTCTGAAGGAAAAAGATATACGTGTGTGTATGTATATGTATAAACACATACACATTTCTGGCAACTTTATTTGTTACCATAGAATTTGATCTGTAATAAAACAAATGAATATGATGGTGTTGAGGCTTAAAATACTTCTTTAGATATTCTATAAGGAAGTGAAAAGGTAAGAGCAAAATCAAATGGAAGTTAAATATCCAGAAATAAGACAGAATCACTATTTTATGCCTGGCAACATGGAGTGGTAAAAACACTGGATCTAGAGGCATGTGTTTGAATCTTTTTCCATCCACTGATTAGCAGTGTGAATTTGGTCGGTCATTTAACCTCCTTGAGTTTCAATTTCCTCACCAGAAAATGGAGATAACAACACATAATCCACCATCCCACAGAGTGGTTATGACTGAGAATGAGATGAGACAATGCGTATGTAGGAACGTTGTCAGGTGTTGCGATGACCAGCACCGTCCTGTGAGACACTGACTTAGGACAGCGCAGGGAGGTGGCGGGTGGGGCCAGGCCTGCGTGCCTCGGTAACGAGATCTCCGTTTTTGTCTTTCAGACTCTGATTGTTCTGTAACAATGAAGCTGTCTCTGAACAACTTTTGAACACAGGTAAATGGTGACAATACAGTCAGTGAATAAGTTACTTGCCTAAGTGAAGCCAGGTCACCAACTTCTCGTATTTTTCACAAAATTGACCCCTCACCTATTTTCACGGACCAACTAGGAAGAGTCGGGAGCAATGAGTTTGCTTTTAATGAGTGCTTTCTGTGTGCTAGGCATTTTACGTGCAGCATTCCATTTAATATTCACGATGGGATGGGTGTCATTTCCACTTACAGATGAGGAAACTGAGGCTTACAGAAGCTTGGTTAAGATCACAGAGGTAGGGAGCAGAGGTGCCACTATTTGAACGTGGCGCTGACCATAAGCCATACTTTTATCCTGTTACGACACTGTCTGCCCAAATACCTGGCAGCTGACGTACAAAGAAATCTTAATTTTCCACAGAATCAGAAGACTGGGATGACATGGCTGATTGAAATCTCAGATATATATTGGTCAGTAGTTTCACTCTTTTCTTTCAACCTTAATTAACAACAAATAATATATTTGATTAATCTCTTCTTCCATCCTCTGGTGTTGAAAATCTCTGTTGAATTCTTGTGAAAAGTTGCCCGCAAGGCATGAAATGGAGTGGTAAAGCAGGAGGAAGCCAGAGACTTTCCTCCAAATAGACTGCGGTCTGCACGTCATCAAGGGTTGATTATATAATTGGGGTAAAAACCAATTAGGGCAAAATTTGTAAACACCCAAGATGCTCCGTAGCTAAAATGCAGGCTAGTTGTTTCCAACCTGGGGTCCCAAGATACGTGGGTTTCCTCAGAGGAACTAGGCAAAGGGAAGTCACAAATCATTTTCAATATTTTAACAAGGCTACTAGCATAAAGGATGTACCTTAAGTAAAAGTGAACAGGCTAATACAAATTTCCAAGTGTCTTTGCTTTGGGCTGTAGTTCACTTAATAACAATAACAACAAAAACAACAAATGTTTACAGAGCACTTTCTCTGTGCTAGGCACTTTGTATCCATTGCCTCATTTGATACTCAAAATAACCCAGGAAGAGAGACAATATTATTCCCTTCTCATGGTGAGGAAACTGAGGCAGAGAGAGGTTGGGTGGCTTGCCCAGGACGGTGTGGCTAGAAAGTGTGAGAGCTGAGACTCACTGTTACGACTGTTGCCTCCTGGCGACTGGAAGTGACGTGTGAGGTACAGACGTCTTTAATAAAACACGGCAGGGCGTGGCACATAGTTTTACTTGGACAAGGCAGAGGAATAATCAAAAGCAGTTCTTGATGGCAAAAAGCTTGGGAAGAGTTGAGTTACACCATTCTGGAAATGAGTGTCACTCTCTGGGAGCATTAGAACCTGAGGGAGCCTGGGCACTGGGCAATTCGGCCCCATCTGTGTGAGAGAGAATCCACAAAGTTGACAGTAGACAACTTAACCTCATAGTGAGTGCAATGTCCAGAAAAGAAACACACACGCACACACACACACACACACACACACGTGTGCTGCCAAACCGGTTTCACTGCAAACATGGGAGCAGGGTTGGGCAGCCTCAGTCCTGCGGCAATGATGTTGCCCTGGCATTTGCACTTCTTCTTACGCATCTATGAGAGAGAGTCCATAGGCATCAGAACTTTTCAGCACAGTTTCCAGATTCCATTTAATGCGAGGCGGTGCAGTTGGCAAGAGCGCCGCCTCTGAAGCCAGACTCCCTGGAATCAAATCCAGGCTCCTCACCAGCTGCAAGGCCTTGGACACATTACTTCACCTTCTGTGCCTCAGTTTCCTCACCTATACAATGGGGATAACAATCATAATATCTGACAGGGTTGTTGTAGAGATGAAAAGAGTTGGTCACTGTAAAGCGCTTCAAACAACGCCTGGCTAGCAAGAAGCACTGTATAGCTATTATTATCGTCAAATGAAGAAATCTATGGAAACAGTAAGGAAATCTGTATCTGGCTTGAGAACAAAATGAAAATGATAAAAATCAGGATAGTGGTTACCGCAAGGGAGATAAAGGGGCTTATTGTTGGAAAGGGCAACTGGGAAATTTCTGGAGCTGATAATATTTTGTTTCTTGACCTGGGTGGTAATTACACAGGTATTCATTTTACAAAAATTTATTAGGCTTTGTTTAGTTTTAGCAATGTTCTCTGTGTGTGTTTTTAATAACTCATTAGAAAGAGGTCAAAAAGGGGAAAATAAAGGAAGGAGGAGGAGGAAGAGGAAGAGGGAAGGGGAAGAGGAAGAGGTAGAAGAAGTCGAAGGGGAGAAAGGAGAAAGGGAGCCTTATCCAGGGTGACCTCCCCGTTACTCAGCACTTTTGCAGCAAATGGCCATTGCACAGAAAATCCAAGCCAAGATCTGTTTTTAATCCCTACATTTCAGGTAAGAAAACTCTGGCATGAAGAGTGGTTAAACAGCATCTTGTTCAAGGTAAATGAATAGCTGAATTGAAATGTGATTCCTGAGTCCCAGTTGTCTGTTTGCCAACAGGTAGGTCTATAGGGAGTCCTCGAGCCCCAACACGCAAGAATTAGGAGATGCAGGTGGTGAGTCTGGCCGGAAATCCAGACAGCAAACGTGGGCAGTCTGTGAATCCCTGTAAGCACCCAGGAGGGCCAAGGGCAGGTCTAGACACACAGACTTGACCGGAGGATCCAGGGAGTCAGTTTGTGGAGCATCAGAGGTTGTGAGTCTGAATGCAGCTGAGTGTTCAACTTGCAGGCGAGGAGAACAGAGGTCTCCATGGGCCTGGACATCATCTGGGCAGGTTGCCCATCAGCACAGCTGGAGCGCTGGGGCTTCTTGGGTTGGCAGCATCTTCCCTGACATCACTGGGGTGCATTTCAGGTAGGCAGAGGCAACGTTTGATGGCAGCTCCAGCACAGAAACTCCTGGAAAATTTCCACTGCCCAGTAATGTCCTGGCAGAGGCCTTGGAGAAGCGCTACACCATCTGGCTGAAGGGGGATGGACCATAGAACCAGAGAGGCCTAAGGAATCGCACAGACCAATCAGCTGCTTTGACAAGGAGGATGGCAGGGACACCCACTCAAGATTACTTGATTAACTGGAGGCACAGCTAAAAGCAGAGTACAGATTTCCTTCTCTAGGCCAAACACCTGAAGCTGGCAGCAATGACTTGCAATGAAACAGGCTTACCAAAAACTTAAAAAGGAGAGTGTTAAAAATATTGGTAAGGCTACATTAGGCCATACATTACAAAAAAATAAAACTCTTCTGCCATAAAATAAAAATGTCAAATGTACAAGCACTGTAGGTCTAAGAATAATCCCAAGATTCATTCCCCCACCTCCATCCCCAATTTTACAGACTGTCACCACGTGTCAGGCACACACTGGGCTGGTAGAAATAAGCTGCCAACAAGACAGAAGAGAGAGAGAGGAGGAGGAAGAGAGAGGAAGAGAGGGAGAAAAAGAGAAGGAAAAGGTGAAGAGAGGTGACAGGCAGACATTGGGGGGAGAGGGGAGGGAGAAGAAGAAAGGAGGAGGACGAGGAGGGAGGAGAGGGAGGAGGACGAGGAGGGGGAGAGGGAGGAGGGGGAGGGGGGAGAGGGAGGAGGCGAGCGGAGACTAAGCAGTAGCCACGTAAGCAATGCGGTGCTTTGAAGAGAAGGTACGGCCGCTGGGAGAGCACGTCCCAGGCAAATTAAACTAGGATGGAGCAGTTGGCATTTCCCATCCCCAGATGAACTCTTCAATGCAGGACATTCTTTTACGACCAAGTCTGTCACCCCTATAAGTACCACACCCTGGAAGCCAGAGACCTACGGAATCCTCAGGGTGTTGCCTCAAGGATAGACTCCTAGTGTCCTCAGGAAAAACTTGGACAATGTTTCAAAGACATTGGCTACATCTCCAAGCTACCCGAAACCCACAGTTCACCTTCACAGGGAGTGTGGTTTTTAATATCTAGGAAAATGTTGCTTAATGGGAACATGTCACTCTGTTCTTTTAACACAGATACAAGGAATTGTGGTGGAATGTAAGCCCCAGGAGGCCGGGGTTTTGACTGTTTTTTTGGACACTCTGTCTTCAGCACCTGGGATCTGTCTGGCACACAGCAGGTGCTCAAGCACTACTTTGCCGAATGAATCAGCTGTCATGAAGACTTCCCCTGTTGTGATCAGATAACGTCAGAAAAGCTGAAGTCGGGAATGAAAGCACTCACTTTGGGCCAGTGAACCGAAAGAAGCCGGGGGACAGGGGGAGAGTCCAGCGGGACTTGGCAGTGGAGACTGATTTATAAAGCAGCCACATGAAACTCCCCTGGGGTCTGTCATTTACCCACACAGGCCAGGTTGCAGGTCTGGCAAGTCAAGCCCGTCTGCAAGAAGCCCTGCTGCCTGCAACTCTCCATGCTCGTGGAAAGGACCAGGGCATTTGCAGCTCTGGGATGAAGGTGCCTGACCAAGGCAGCGAACGAGCCTGGAAAGGCAGTGCCTCTGCTCTGTCGCAGGTGCTGGCTGGCACCAAGGGTGCGGGAACACAAACACAGTCAGCCCTTGGGAAACTTCATCTATGGGGGAGACAGATGTCACACAAAGAATCACGTAATGACAATTGTGATCAGTGCCAAGAGGGAAGAGCACAGGGTGCTGTGGAGATTGGTGCCCCATACTCGCCGAGAGTCCCAGGGAAATAGAAGTACATGTACCCAAGGAATCCTGACTGGTGCAGAGGGAGGATTTTTGAAAGACTCAAAGCCTGAGCAGAACTTTGAGGGTTGAATAGGAGTTTATTAGATAAGGTGAAAGAAAGGCTACTCCAGGTGTGGGGAAAGGCACAAACGAAGAGCCCAGAGTGGGTCGGTGGGTTCAAGGAGTGTCAGGTGAGTAGGGTGAGGCCAGCACATCCCTTAGTACGCCCAGCAAACAGGATGACAGGGCAGGAAGCGGCCGTTGTCCCCAAGGGGAATAATACTGGACACACCAACTCCATGAACAGGTGTCCACCCGGGTGGAGGACAGGGCATTCCCTAACCCCAGCCCCGAGCACAGACAGAGGCCTCCTGCAGGAAGACCTGGGTCCTCCCGCTCTTTTCTTTGGAACTCGGACCCCATGGTGTGGGATGAGCTGCGGCTGCGCACCATTCCCACCATTTCCCTTCTGCTCTCGGAACAAGGCACGGCCTTTTTGTCCTCTGGGAGGCTTAGCTGAGGCCCTTAGAATAGGTTTCTGTGTTGACTCAGGCTCCTGACTCCTCCGGCCTGGGAGAAATTAGGTCAGTTTAATCACCGCTGATGTCATAAAACCAGCTTTCTTAATGGGAGCCTTGATGGAGGGTGGGGTAGGGAAGGGAGCTGAGGTCACCCTGGAGGAGAACTGCACAGGCTGCTAACGAGGGTTGTGGAGCAAGGTGGATCCATGGGCAGTGGCTGCCCAAGGCCTTTGAAGTCTCATTTGCTGCACTTTATGACCGCATGCAAAGGTAAATCCTAGCTGCCTGCTGCTGCCCCTCGCCTTGCCTGGCGGAAGGTGGTGGGATTCACACTAGTCGTGCCTGTCAGGAGGGGAGAGCTGGGGCCAGGAAGCACAGAGGCCATGGAGTTGGGCCAGCCCGACCTTGCCCTGGGGAGCTCTGTGCCCCTCTGCCCAGTGTCTCTGGGTTCTCTGCTGTCCTGGCACATGTCCCACTGTGCCGAGCCACCCTCTTAGGTGCTTCCCTCAGGCCTTGGAATGCCTGAGCTCTTCCTAAGGGGAGGGGAAAGGGTGGGCAGAGGAGAAGCAGTTCATGTTTCCCGCAACAGCACTGAACCCACGCAAAATCAGAAGTGAGGCGCAGGCGATTTGTCAAGCAGCTGTTTGCTTCTGTGATTTCAAGCAGTCATTTCCAAACACCTGTGCATGGGCCATCTGTCTCAGCAATGAGGCGCTTGATAAACACTGAGATTCCTGATTCACAGGCACAGCGTGGAGTCCGCCCTTTGTCCGCAGGCACCAGGTGAGGCAGGTGATCCATCAGATTTCAAAAGCCCTTGCCTGAGGTCTAGACTCAGAGGGACCCTGAAGGAGGCAGCAGTCTCCGAGGAGTGGCAGCCACAGCCTGCTACTCAGGTCCCCGCCCTGCCAGCCAATAGCATCTCCCGCTGGGAGCTTGTTAGAAGTGAAGAAGGCCAGGCCTTTTGAAGCATCACCTGCATTTGAATAAGCTTCCCAGGTGACATGTATGCACATTACAGCTAGAGAGGCACAGGTCTACTCTACATTGTTCAAACCTCTGTCACCTGGTAGCTTACTTGTTGGAGAAGGCTGAGTGACCCCAGTGGGTGGCGGGCTTCTGAGCTAGCTTGCTGATTCTGCAGCGTAGAGGTCTGGCTTCTGGGAACAAGGCTCTGTGGGCATCCGCTGGACACTGGACGCTGGCGTAGATCAGAACGTATTAACCAATCTCCTGAAGAGTGTCATTGTATTAGTTAGTTTCTATTGCTGCTGTAACAAATTGCTACAAAGGTAGTGGATTAAAATAACATGTTTATTATCTTACAGTTCTAGAGGTCAGAAGTCCAAGATGGGTCTCACTGGGATAAACTCGAGGTGTTGGTAGCGCTTTCTCTGGAAGCTCTAAGGAAGAAAGCGTTTCCTTCCCTGTCCTGACTTCTGGAGGCCGCCTGCCTGCACTGCTCAGCTCGGGCCCTTCCTCCACCTTCAAGACTGCGGTGCAGGGTCCTCACGCTCTCTTTCTAACCCTCCTCCTGCCCCCCACTTTATAGAGGCCCCTGAGACTGTGCCGGCCTGCTTTAGTAACCCAGGATAATCTCCCCATTGCAAGACCTTTAATTTAAGCACACCCGCAAAGTCTCTTTTATCACGTAAGGTGACATATTCTCCATTCTGGAGATCAGGATTTGGACTTTTTGGGGGTGGTTTTCTGCCCACCACAGTCATGTGAGACAGTTTAAGTGCAGGCAGTCCGCCCGCGCCTGGCACGTACGTACCTGTGAGTGTCACCCGCCTGCTCTCCTGCTACTGCAGGGGTTCTAGAACGTTAGCACTGTCACCACACCCGCTGCTCCTGCAGCAGGTTCTGATTCAGTAGGTCTGAGGAGGGGCCTGAGGGTTCGGGTGTCTAACAAGTTACCAGGTGATACTGACCCCGAACTACTGCCTAGGGAACAGGGGCCAGGCTTCGAAACCAGGAAGAACAGGGTTTGAAACCTGCTCCAGAAGGTGAGAAATTAAACACCCTGGGACCCAGTTTTCTCATTTGCAAATTTATAAGGTTCAGATGATTCCAAATGAAGCATGGTGGCTTATATGGAGTAGAAGTTTGGCCACCTATTGAGCTATATGCTGTAGATACTTTCTCTTCGTGGCAGTCATAAGACTTTTGTGTTGTTACGTAACATGGACCTTGCAATAAACAGGGACAACCCTTACTATGGGTTGAATTGTGTCTTCCCCTCACCCTGTTTCAAAATTCATATGTTGAACTCCTAGTATCTTGGAATGTGACCTTTTTTAGAAATAGGGTTGTTGTAGATATAATTAATTGAGGTCCTTAGGGGAGGTCCTAATCCAATATGACTGTGTCCTTGTGAAAAAGGGGGCATTGGGACACACACACACAGAGGAGAGACGGTATGAAGAGACAGGGAGAACGCCATCTATGAGGCAAGGAACCAGCCCACGCAGGGAGAAGAGCCCGGAGCAGATCCTTCCCTGGCATCGTCGGACGGAGCACGGCCCCGCTGACACCTTGATGCTGGGACTGCCGGCCTCCAGAACTGCGAGACAGTCCATTTCTGTTGTGCAGGCCACGCAGCGTGTAGTAGTATACTTTGTGATGGCAGCCCTGGAAAATCGAGGTAGCCCCATCAAACTAATTCTTTGTTTTTTCAGTACTTACTATTAATAGAATACCCTAGATCAGGGGTTCCCAACCTATGGTGCATTGTATAATTGCTTCATTATTACAATGTACTAATAATAGAAATAAAGTGCACAATAAATGTAATGTGTTTGAATCATCCCCAAACCATCCCCCCTGCCACTGTCCATGGAAAAATTATCTTTCATGAAAATGGTGCCTGGTGCCAAAAAGGTTGGGGACCGCTGCCCTAGATGATTGAACCCAGGGAGGGCCAACAGCAGAGAGGACGTGGCCAGTGAAATCTGAGAAGGCCCCATGTCCACCGACCCAGCAAGCCACCGCGGCCTCTGCCCCTGTCTTCCTGAGGTGCTGGCAGCCTCCTAAGGGCAGAGGGCCCAGTGCCAGGTCCCTTCAGCTCGAGGCGGGGCCTCTCCTGCATTCCAGATAGACAGTGGCTCCAGAAAGTTCAGCTGGGAGACAGGAGGGTGGTAGGGCTGGCCAGTAGGGAGTGAAGTTGTGTTTCTAGAAGGGTGTGTCTAACCCAGGGGCCAGCTAGCAGATATGTCTGGCTTTGCCAGCCACACAGTCTTGTCACAACCATGCCACTCTGCTGTCTTAGCACAAAAGCAGCCATGGGTAATACAGTTGAAAAATCAGCCTGTCTGTGTTCCAGTGAAATTATATTTATAAAAACAGGCAGCAGGCTGGATTTGGCCTGTGGGCTGTAGTTGTCTAACCTTGCTTAATAGTATATGCCTTGACCCCCACTGGGGGGGGGGTGCTGCATTTTTGCTTTCAAATTTCACTTGGCACTTAGTACAGCCACCATGCCCTCATGCAAGTGACTGTTCACGTTGGTTCAGACTTAGCTCCAGGTGAAAGCCATTACCAGACAGCTGCCAGACACAGCAGTGTGGAACGGGACCCAGCCAGCGGCTACTCCCTGCCTATAAAGAAGGATTCTGGCCGAAAGGGCAATGATGGCAGTGGGCCTTCAGTCTGCAGAGAAGAGTCCTCGGCTCCCAGCAGGCACATCTTGGAGCATCTGAGCCTCCACACAGATCCGGGGTTGCCGTCGCTGGGTGAGTCCGTCATGGGTTAGCAGCCGAGCCCCGCACTGGGGTTTGGCTTCGGTGTCCCTTTAGAATAACAACCTGGGTCTGGATTCACAGTGGAGAAAGTAACCCCTCGGGAGAGTGTTCTGTAGTAAAGGGATCCTATTCCACTCCACCACCACTCATCTGTTTTTTTAAGTCGCGTCTGAAACAAGCTCTGAAACCTGTCAGGCTATGAGTGATGAGTCAGACGTTTGACCAAACAAGTTTGCTCTCCTGTGCCACCCGACACCTGCCCAGCTGCACAGGGGTGACCATGCGGTCCGTGACGAGGCCCAGCCACCATCAGGAGGCCTGTGCAAACAGACTCTGAATCAGGGTGGGAGCACCGCCACCCACAGCTGCGGCCGGCACAGGCACCGCACCCTTCAAAGCTCTGCCTGGACCCTGTCATTGCTGCCACCCCTTGAAGCAGCTGCTCACACCTGTGAAGTGTTCAGTGCCACCACCAGATGCCTACATAAAAGGAGGCCGTGGCTTTCAGAGGTCTGAGGTGTTTGAAGCTCGGTGGAGGACTGGCCCTTCCTCCTCCAGCCCTCTTGCCAGCAGAAGTTTTGCTCAGACATGAAAGCTGGGACTGCAGCAGTGCTTGCCTTGACTGGGTTATGTTACACTACATTACACCAAATTCTCACCTTGACTCTATGAGGTAGGTATTATTCTCCCCATCTTACAGATGAGGAAACTGAGGCTTGGAGGGATGGACAATTATCTAAAGACACAGAGCTAGTAAGTAGCAGAGACAGGGCTGGAGTCCATCTCCCTCTCTCCCAGGGCACTCCTCCCTCCTCAGCACCAGCTGGGGAGTCCTTCCACTATAATCTTTACTAGCCCATGAGGATCCAGAAGTTTCTAGAGCAGTTGAAGGGGGCACGAATTTTGGAGCATGCCTCGGAGTACCTCCAGAGTTACTGTGGGGATCCACATCCAACCCATAAGCAAAAAGGAGTTGCAGACCCACGCTGGTACCGGGAGGACCTTGCTGCACTATGGACCGCATGGGTCCACCTCCCAGGCACTGCAGGCAAATGAGGCCCCAAGTTCACACTTCCTGCAGCTTTACTCTCCCAGGTGGAAGTGGAGGATGGCCTGTCTACACTGAATGGAATTCAGTCGTATGGGGAAAAACAGGATAAAAGGATGAAGCCCCCTAATATATACTAGGAGCTTATAAAGGTCCACATTCTTCTACCCAGAGTTGTGGATTGCTTGCAAAGCTTGCCCCAATTCTCTGCCCCTCCCTGTGCCACTGTCCTTTGCAACGGGACTTTATAGCCCCTCTTATCACAGGATGGAGTCTGTTTCCCCACACCCTCAATCTGGGCTGGCCTTGTGACTTGCTTAGCCAATAGACTGGACCAGAAATGATGGTGTGCCCATTTTAAGCCTTGTATACTTCTGCTTGTTCTCTTGAAACCTTGTCCAGCTATCACGTGACAAGCCAGGGCCACCTGCTGAAGGATGAGACCACATGAAGCACAGACAAGCTGTCCTAGCTGATTCCACCTCAGACTAGCTGGCCCTTGCCCCACCTCTCAGCTAAATACAGATGCATGGTTCAGTCCAGTCTGGAAGATTAGAACCATCCAGGTGAAGCCAGCCCAAATTGCTGACCCTACAATTGTGAGCTAAACAAATGATGGTTGTTTTAAGTCAGTAAACCTTGGGATAGTTTTGCAATAACTACATGATATACTCAATAACTTTTGTGATAGGACTCCATTCTAGTAATATAGTCAGAAATTCCATCAAAATGTATATCTATCAAAAAGTTCATTTCAGTGTTGATTATAACAGCAAAAACAGTTTTTTATAAAAACCTACATAACCAAATTTAAGGGATTGGTCAAATGAATCTTGATGTATCCATATAACGCAGTTTTATAGTGCAACCTTTTAAATGCACAGAGATTGGGTAACCTACGCTGCCACACAAGGCAACACTGCAGAAGACTCTGTAGGAATAAAAAGAAATAATAAAGAATGTCCAACACTCTGCAGTACTCTCCATGATATTGGGGTTTTTTTTTTGTTTTTTGTTTAAAGTTGAGTAAGTATGCATAGCTGGGTTAGGGAGAGGGAAGAAAGAATAGTTGGAGCACAGGAGGTTATTTTAGAGTAGTGAAATTACTACTCTACTCATACAGATGCTATAATGGTGAATACCTGTCGTTATACATTTGTCCAAGCCCATGGAACGTACCAGACCAAGAGTGAGCCCCAGTGTAAACTATGGACTTGGGCGGATGTGTCAATGTAGGCTCATCAAGCACACCAAAGGTACACTGTGGCGGGGGTGTTCATAGCAAGGGAAAGTATCTGTGTGGGGGCAGTGAACTTTCTTATAAACTTAAAAATGCTCTCAAAAAAATAAAATCTACTTTTCTTAAATTCACATAGCTTATCTAGAAAAGGGGAGAATACCATATATATACATATATATATACACACATACACACTATATATATATATATATCTTTATATACTAATATTTTAAAATGCAAGGGAAGAATAAAACCATTTCTAACTGGGGGGGAGAGAATAAGGTAAGAATACAGAAACAGAACTGGACTTCTCTAAATGCACCATGGTTTATAGATTTGACTTAGGGACCACATAAATATTTCATGCAATTATGAGATTAAAATGTTTTAAATCCCTAAAAGTAAAAACCAAAATGTAATACAATAATCTAACAGTATATGGAATCGGTGGCATAAACACTTAGGAACCATTTGAAATGGATTTAAAACACAAAGAACTGATCGATGCCCAAGCAAGGTATAAACTAAGACAAAAAAAAAAAAGCCCGAAAGCATCTTAAATTTTTTTCAGTAATTATACTGCTGATGGCAGTGCTGGCGCAGTTATTGTGAAACTGTTGTGTGTGTTATGAAATAAAGTCTCTGAATAAGTTTGTTGGTATTGTTAAGATCCAGGACTTTTGGCTTTGGAAGAATGAGATACACATATAAAATCAATGAGGTTAAGTTTAGCATCTGTAATCCTGGATTGAATTGCAAGTATTATATTTTTATCTTTAATTTAAAAACAAAAGCATTCCTTAGCTCTATTAAAAAGACCTAAAAAATAGCGACTAACCCGATAGCATTGAACACCCTTAGTACCCAAATTGTCGTCACTAAATACTCTTTTGCACTAAATGACTCCTTGAAGAAATGACTGGTTCTAGGTCCAAGTGAGAAATTTCAAGTAAGTCTGAATATCTTATCAGAAAAACAAGGAAGCCACCAAATGATAAAGGTCACGTCCACAAACACAGGAGCCAGTCTGAACAATTGCCAAAGATGGGAAAATTTGAGTACCAATAAGGATTTTTACAACGGTAAACTAGATTCATGACTTCATATTGACAATGACTTTTGAAAACTCATTGTTCCTATTAGCAAACTAGGAAACCAATTCATTTAAAAAATAATTGGTAAATAAAGATGAAGAATCAAGCATTTATCATGCCATTTCCTTACAAAATGTACTACAGGGTACCCAATAGTTGATGAGAGGAATTTTATAGAATTATTCCAGCTAATACATGAAAAAAAAAATAAATGAATTAAAATATCACTATTTTGCAACACCTAACAAATTAACGGATCTAGGCAAAAATGATAAGGGGCTGATATCACAAAAAGAGAAATAACCTAACCTCATGTGCTTGCCTATGGAAGTTCACATTACCACCTATGAAGTATTCTTACAAAAAAAAAAAAAAATGAAATGAAATCTCATTGTGCCTCTAGCTCTAGTTGCCAATTTATAGAAAATACATAGCACACCCAGCATGGTGGCTCACGCCTGTAATCTGAATGCTTTGGGAAGCCAAGGCAGGAGGAGGATTGCTTA
>CAUYRT010001834.1:0-29901 GCA_963574885.1 Lepilemur ruficaudatus
TAGCTGGGACTACAGGCATGTACCACCATGCCTGGATAATTTTTTTCTATATATTTTTAGTTGGCCAATTAATTTCTTTCTATTTATAGTAGAGACAAGGTCTTGCTCTTGCTCAGGCTGGTTTCGAACTCCTGACCTTGAACGATCCGCCCACCTCGGCCTCCCAGAGAGCTAGGATTACAGCCACCGCGCCTGGCCCAAAAAGTAAACAATTATACAAACCTGAATCTGTGTGTTTAATAAAAAGGGAACCCAAGCAGTCTGAAAAAAGAAAGCTCAGGATAATTACAAATAATTCACAAAGATCTTCTGTAATTGGGCTTGGATCACAGTAAATAAAACAGTGTACTTAACAATATGAGTTGCCTAATTATTCATTTATTTATCCATTTAAAATGTTTTCTGAATACTGGTTTTTATGCTTGTGTCCACTGGTGCCATAGACAAATCCCTGATCTTGAATCTCCCAGTCTAGCAAGGATGATCAGAAACCAAGTAAAGAGCCTCATGGAACTGTGTGTAACTGACAACTGTTTTAAGTGCTCCGAAGGAGAGGTGTGAGGGTCTGTGAGCACATTTCATGGGAAGTCCAGGGAGCCTTCCCTGAGGAACTGATGCTTGCTCTGAGATCAGAAGGCTGGGAGTGGGGGTGTCAGGGAGGGGAAATCAAGAGGCACTTTCCAGGCAGGGTGTGCGTGGGCTCTGGTGCCTGGAGGAGCTGGGTACGTTTGAGGAACTGGGAATCCAGTGTGCAACTGGGGAGCAGAGTTTGGAGGAACAGGGTGGGAGGCAGAGAGCACAGCAGGAAGGACCAGCCCTGGTGAGCAGGTCTGAGGATTTTGGCTCAGAAGCCACCGAGGGGTTTTAAGCAATAGTGTACAGTAGCAAAAGAGGATCAAGTTCAAGTTTTGAGATGAACATTCTGGCTGCTGTGTACAGAATGAACTAGAAGGGATTGAGAGAGGATATGGGCAGAGTGAAGGACATGGTGAGTGAAATCTGGAAACAGCTATTGTGAAATGTCTGCATGTTTGTAGAATTGGCAGAAAGTCAACATTTTCTGATAATTTTATGGCTTCTTTCATTTTGAACCTGTCAGTCATCATAGTTCAGAGGTTGTGTGAATGAAATAAATAGTAATAATGTCAAGACAGAAATGTTAAGTGACTAAGATTTGCCCCAGATGATGAAACAATGATGTCGAGTATGGATGAAGGATAAGTCCTAGGCTTCCAGCATGAGCAATTAGGTAAATGTTTGGTGTGACTGCCTTAGCTGCCTCCTTTATTTCTCTTGGAGAATAGGTTATTCAATGAGAAGGAGCCATCTTGGTTATGCCTTGTCTTCAGTTGGTCAAGTTCCTACTCAGCCTACATATTTAATAAATTTCCCTTGTCATCTACCATATTGGAGATAATATGCCTTTTTCATGCTGACATTTTTCTAAAGGCCTATAAATATTATATTTTGGGGAAACTGCAGGAAATACCAAATTTAGGTACTTAAGTGATTATCAAAAATATCCTTCAAAATTCTCTGTAGTTTATGACTCACTCTAATACAAGTTTATCAAAAACATATGAAGACATTTCAGTAGCATTTTAAACATTGGCTATTGCTTATGATGATGAGAGAGGTGGAGGCAAGATGAGTGTCCATTGAGGGAGAGTGGGAAGGCAAAATGTGGTAGACACAGAAGTTAGAAGTCTACATGTCCACATAGCAACAAGGATGGAGCTTATTAACACAGACCTCCATTCAGTACACAATCATTTCAGTAGAGAAGATGGAGTTGAGGTTTGTGTATTTCAGACTCACAATAAAATTTAACTTTCCTATAAGAGTTATAATAACTTATTCCTTCCTTCTTTCTTTCCTCTTCTCTTCACTCTTTCAGTGAATGTTTTGTTTTGAGTGCCAGGCACTGTGCTAGGCTCAAAGAACACTGTAACGAACAGTATAGATCTTGTTTCTCCCCTCTTGGGGAGCAGGAAGAAGTATGATGACAGATAATCACATAAATATAAATATGGTTACACATTATGATAAATTCCTTGAAGAAAAATTACAAATTGCTAAATTACAGGGTAGGCCTCTTTGAGGAAGTCACAATTGAGCTGAGACTCAAAAAATGGAGAAACGAGGAGAAGATTTCAGTCACCAGGAGTAGCATGTACAACAGACCCCAAAAGGTAAAGTGCCCAGGGTCTATGAAAAACTGAAAGGAGGTTGATACAGGCACATATATGAGGGAATGGGGCAGGGGTATGAGATTGTATTAGAGAAACAACATGTGGAGGGCAGACCATTACTGGCTCTCTAGGTCTTGTTACTAATCTTAGATGTTAACCCTAAAACTACTGGTATCTGTTTAAGGGTTTTGAGCTGGGGAGTAAAATGATTTGATTGACACTATAAGACTATGTCTTTGACTGCCATAAGGAGAAAGGATTGGAATAGGAAAAAGAATGGATGCAGAAAGAACCATTAAGAGGTTTCTCAGGAGTTCTGGGCAGAGGTGACTTGTACAAGGAGGGTGGTAGTGGAGATAAAGAGAAGTTGTATGGATTTGAAAGATATTCCAGTGGAGGAATAAACAGAACTTGGTGTTCCATTATATGTGATGGTTGGAGTGGTGGAATCAAGGGTAACTCCTATGTTTCTGGCTTGAGCAATTGGCTAAATGTTGATACCATTTACTGAGTGGGACAGGCTGGAGGAAGATCCATTTTGGACATGTTAGGTTTCCGGTGTAGTTGTGTGCAGTTGGTTATATGGGGGTCTCGTTGAAGAGCAATCAAGGTTGGATAAGTCAATGTAGGAATGGTACATATATAAAGAACAGAGAGAACATACTGAAGGTCATTCAAATGCATGAGTTAACCAGGAGGAAGAGTTTATCTAGGGAAGAGAAGAGCTCCAGGGTGGAGGCCTGAGGGCATCCAGTGTTAGAAGAGGCAGAGCCAGGAAAGGACACTGAGAAGGAGAGTCCAAAGAAAATCCTAGACGTGTGGTGCCACAAAAGTCAAGAGAAGAGCCTATTTTGAGAAGAAAGTGATTGCTAGCTGTCTTGAATGGTGCTGAGATATCAAGTAAACTAAGACTGAAAAAGGTCTGTTGGATTTGGCAATGTGGAAATCGTTAGTGACCTTGAGAAGAAGGCTTTGGGGGATGTGGGGAGGGATCTTACAGTTGGATTAGTTGTGAATAGGAGATGAAAAGTGGAGGTGGCATATGTACACCAGTCTTGCAGCAGGTGTGACTATGAATACGCCTACGGAAATAGGTCTATTAGCACAAGGAGGGAGATTGTACCGGATGCCTTTTGTATGCTGCTTCAAACCCTCCTGGCTACACTCTTACCCCAGCCACTGCCTTGCTGGGCTCTGAGCTCCCCACAGGCTTCATTTGGCAATGCCTTGCTTTGGACCTCTGTCTCTCACCTCTTGCTTTAGGGTTTCTTTGCTTTGTAGCTGGGAACATCCAAGGAAACCTTTTTAGCATTCATGCCTGTGTAACCCAAGAGCCAAGGGAGTTAACACCCAAGGGCGGACCCTTGACCAGAAGGTAACAGGAGCTGATAGACAAATTCTCTCCCCTTTCATCCCCTGGAGTGGACAGTTTAGAGGCTTATCGCATAAGTCTGCTCACAAAGTCCCATGGGATTGAGCATTCGAGGCCTATAAAGGTGGCAAAAAATGAAAAATAAAAATATATGCATCTTTGTATTGGCTTTACTTCTTTTCCTCTTTTGCCCCTCTTTCCCTTACCTTAGGATCACTTCTAGATAAACCACCTGCATGTAAGCATTTGACTCATACTAGAGCATGATAGGAAGGATCCAGTAAAAGAGGAAAAGATGGAACAGAGAAGAGGGAAGGAATAACTAATGGAGCCAGGCCTTTGAGAAGGCAAGAGGAGATGGGATCCAGAGTACTGTGGACAGATGGGCTGTTACAGGGAGGATGCATATTTCTTCCAATGTGAGATAGGAGAGCAGGTGAAAATGAATTTGCAATGGGTCTGTTTGTAGTTTTGCAGTTGTGCAGATGAGAGTTCCTGCCTGTATTAGTTAGGATTCAACCAGAGAGGCAGTTGGATTTATATCTCATACTGAATATTTATATCTATAGATATGGAGAGATTTATTGCAAGGCATTGGTTTGTGTAATTGTGGAAGCAACTCCTAAAAATCTGTAGAGCAGGCCGTGAGGAAGGGCAGGCTGGAACTCAGGCTGGAAAGGCTGAAATGTCCATAGGCAGAATTTCTTCTTCAACAGAGACACCTGAGTTTTGTTCTTAAGGCTGTTGAATTGATTGAATCTGACCCACTCAAATTATCTAGGATAATCTCCCTTACTAAAAAGTCAACCAATTATGCATTTTAATCACACCTAAATACCTTCATAGCAACACCTAGATTAATTAGTGTTTGACTGAATAACTAGGGACTCTAACCTAATCAAATTGACACATCAAAAGACTGTCACACTTCCACCTCTAGAGCTGGGCTATTTAATAGAAAATTTTGCAGTGATGGAAATGTTATATATCTGCATTGTCCAATACAACAGCCCCTAGCCACATGTGGCTATTGAACACAGTGGATAGTGCAACTGAAGGACTGAATTTTGGATTTTATTTAATTTTAATTAATTTAAATTTCAATAGCCATATGAATCTAATGGCTACCATACTGGGCAGCACAGTTCTAGAGTATAAGGCAGGGTCATCAATTTGAGAATATTATTGCTAATTAAAAAGAATACATTGGTTGGTCAAAACTGGCTAAAAATACAGAATCTAAAAGAACTCTATCAAATCAGCAAGAAAACATCAAACAACCCGATTAAAAAATGGGCAAAAGACATGAACAGAAGCTTCTCAAAAGAAGATAGACAAATGGCCAATAAACATATGAAAAAATGCTCAATGTCACTAATCAGCAGGGAAATGCAAATCAAAACCACAATGAGACATCACCTTACCCCAGTCAGAATGGCTTCTATTAAAAAGTCCAAAGAAATAGATGCTGGCGTGGATGCAGAGAGAAAAGAACTCTTATACAGTGTTGGTGGGACTGCAAATTAGTACAACCTCTATGGAAAACAGTATGGAGATTCCTCAAAGAACTAAAAGTAGACCTACCATTTGATCCAGCAATCCCACTACTGGGTATTTGCCCAAAAGAAAAGAAGTCATTTTATCAAAAAGACACCTGTACTCAAATGTTTATTGCAGCACAATTCACAATTGCAAAGATGTGAAATTAACCCAAATGCCCATCAATTCATGAGTGGATTAACAAAATGTGGTGTATGTATACCATAGAATATATGAAGAAGGATAACTTAATGCCTTTTGCAACAATCTGGATGGAACTGGAGACCATTATCCTAAGTGAAGTATCTAAAGAATGGTAAAACAAACACCATGTGTCCTCACTATGAAATTGGAACTAACTGATGAGCACCCATGTGCATAGAGGAAAGTAAATCTCAATGGAGCTCAAGCGGGGGTTGGAGGGGGAGGAGGGGATGGGCGAAAACCTACCTAATGGGTACAATGAACACTACCTCGATGACAGGCACACTTTTAACCCTGACTCAAGAATTACAAAAGCAATCCATGTTACCAAACACATCTGTACCCATGTAATACTTCGAAATTAAAAAAGTGATGAAATAATTTTAAGACACATCATTAAAAAAACTGGTGAAAAATAGCATGGTGTGTTCTCATTTGCCTTTCAAACTGCACAGCAGGAATGTCTCGGTCAAAGCTATCATCTCTGATGCTGATCTTGCAGTTGGCCCATATCACAGTTTACAAACATGAACAGTAAACATGAGATTGTGATTCTAGCTGAGCAGCCCACCACACAGCATAGATGTATATTCTAGCACGGAGCAAGCATCAGCTTATTTCCCGCATGCACAGGGCCTCTTCCAGATGGCAAACCCATTATAAACAGCAGCAGTCCATGCACTGCATCACGTACTCTGATTAACGGGCTGCATTCCATCTCACCAGGACTATGAAAACGCATATGGTAGGAGACATGGCCCTTCTATAACAACAACAAAAAAAACCTCAGTGACATTTTTTTAGACAACTTTATTGAAGTATAATTTACATGCCATGCAATTAATCCATTTTAAGTGTACAATTAAATGATTATTAGTAAATTTACCAAGTTGTACAGCTATTCACACGAATCAGTTTTAGAACATTTCCTTCCCCCTGTTGAGACCCCTAATTCTCATCCCCAACTACATTTCAAGCATGCCCCTCCCCTCCAAAATGCTCACTGCATCCCTCAGATGTGGGTCTACCCCCCCAACCCCCGAATCCCTGGTGAACACCACCACCATTTGAGCACTGTAGTGTTAATCAGTCAGTACCAATTTGATGGCGAATACATGTGGAGCCCATTCTTCCAGTCTTGTGTCACCTCACTTCGAATAATGGGCTCAAGCTCAATCCAGGATAATATAAGCGATGCTAGCTCACTGTCGTTTCTTAAAATTGAGTAATATTCCATTGTAAACATATACCAAATTTTAATAATCCACTCATGAATTGACGGGCACTTGGGTTGTTTCCACAACCTAGCAATAGTGAATTGTATTATTAGGCATCTACCCAAAAGAGCATAAGGCAGGGACTAGGAAAAATTTAAAGAATAAAGAGGGAAAATACAGAGAGAAGAAAGAGAAGGTGGTAGAGAAGGAAGAGAAGAAGGAAAGGCAGAAAGAGGAAGAGGAGGAGAAGAAGTTAAGAAAAAGAGGAGGAGGAGAAGGACAAGGACCGGGAAGGGGAAGAAGGGAGCCGAGGAGGTGCAGGGGCAAAGGCACTCAACAAGGCTTTGTCCCTGCTCGGGAGCAAGGAAGCAACACTGAGTAACAAAACACAGTGAGTACAGTGCTGCCCGTGCACAGGCCCTCATGGGTGTCAACTTCCCTGCTGCCTGATGTGCTTAGGATACTTTGCTTAGAGCTGCCAGAGGTTGCAGCAATGCAGGGACAAACTCCTCCAGGAGGGAGGTGGAAGTGACTAGCCAGATGTTTACCAATCCCACTTCCTTGTCCAGGGCCTACCAAAAAAACTGCATTTCCCAGCCCTCCTTGCTTTTAGACCAGGACCATATGACTCAGTTCTGGCCAGTGGTGTGCAGGTGGAAATAACATGCGCCACTTCCCAGTCTAGCCTCTAAAATACCTCACACCATCCACCATCCTCTCTTTCCCTCTCCTACTCTGCAGACATAGAAGCTAAGGCCTCTGAGATAGCATAGCCATGTTAGGGAAGATGTCCAGATTCCTGAGTCCCTGCCTGGAGGTGGCCATGGAGAAGGGATGCTTGAGCTGCACAGCACAGTGAGCAAGTGAGAAATAAAGCCACTGAGATCTGAAAGGTATCTGTTCTATGAGCTAGCCTATCCTAATGCAGAACATACAGATACAAATAACTCTAGGGACCGAAACATTCTAGCGGCAGTTCAGAGCGTGGAGAGGTCAGTTCAACTGACAGCTTCAGGGGGGAAATGGCATTAGTCTGTGGCCTCAGAAGATGATAGTTTTTGGTCTTGCAGAGTTGGGAACTGAACATTCTGGGTGGAGAGATCTCCCTAAGAGAACTGCCGAGACAGTAACAGCAGGGCCTGGACATCAGTGGGGGCTGGCAGCTAGTTCACTGCAGCTAGAACACCACGGGGAGGAATGGGAGGACCACAAAATGAGTCTGTGAAAGAAAGTTCAGGCCATACCATAGTGAGTCCTAAGTGATGCTTTAAAGAGATCCCTTAGGTACTAAGTTTTGTAAGCAAGAGTGTGACCTGAGGAATCATTCTAACCCAACATGCAGGATGAACTGGGGAGCCCCGTGAGAACACTACTGCAGTAGTCTGGTGGGGACACTCTGACCTAGCATAGTGTCCTGAGAGACTTCCCAGGAAGGGACATCCCATCTGCTGTGCAGGATGTGTGCCACTGACCGTGACTTTATATAACTCAGATGGAATCATGGCTTGAGCCTCTCTTCTTGCCATTCCCATGTGCTGTGCTAAATTCCTCCTGTCTAGGGGCTACCATATATTTTGCAGCTGTCAAGTACAAACAGTTCCCAGGAAAAGAGATTAAATAGGTTTAACTTGTTATTTAACAAGTTGCTCCCATCTTCCTTTACCCATAGCCCAAGCCCAAGATTCACATTTTAAAGGGCAAAATGCACTTTTTCTCTTTTCTTTCTTTTTTTCCTCCTTGTATCAGTCCTCTTTTTCTGCTAAATTCAGTTTAACAAATATTAATTGTCTATTTACAGAAGTTGTGCAAAGTTTTAGGGATATAAATTTAAAGTATCTGAAATTAAGTATCCCATAAGTAAGGAGCCAGAAATTCCAGTGTATGTGTAGCTCACTATAAGACAAAGTACAATGATGTGTGTGACTCTGGGCTACAGAAACACGGAGAAGAGTAGGGTAGGATGGAAAGGCGCCGGGGACAGCTGACCTTGACAGATAAATAGAATACTGCTGCGCTAAAAGATGGAGACGGGCATTCTGGGCCATGAGCAAAAACATACACAAAAAAATGGCTTGCCATGGCTGGGGAATGGCAAGGAGTCCAGTTTATTGGACTCATGTTTTAAGGTCACAGAAAAGGAACTCACACTGATTTAAGCAAGAGAGAGAAATAGACAGACAGACACTATATGGGCTCATAAAACCAAGCCTTATCTAGCTTCAGTTGGATCCAGGGGCGCAAATGATGCCGCCAAGACATTGTGCCCATCTGTCTCTCAAGTCCCTCTCTTCCATGTCAGCTTCATACTCATGAAGGCTTTTCCCAGCAGCCCCAGACATGCATCCTACCAGCTCAGCAGCCTTAGTAGAAAGACAGCACCACTTTCCCAATAATTCCTGCAAAAGCACAGATTGGTTCTGACTGGTCCAGCCAGAAGCACCTGTCCATCTCCAGCCGATCACTGTGGTTGGAGGAATCCTGTACTTCTGGCCAGTCATGGGACGCAGCGCTCATCCTCAGGGGCTAGAGACAGGGTCAACCTCACCCTGTATGAGCTGAAAGTAGGGGACAGAGCTTCCTCAGTGGGCAGCCTGGCTGTGGTTACCACATGAGGGAAAGACGCACGTTGGGTGGGAAACAAATGCCCCTGCACCAGCGGTGGCTGGGGAACAGCACAGGGGTGCAGGGTGCAGGCATGGCAGGAGTGGTGAGGTGCGGGAGGGGAGGAGCAAAACAAAATGGGAGCCAGATCACAGATCCCTTTGATGATGCAGAGGAGTGTGGATTTTATTCTTCATGCTACCGGTTCTCAACTATTTTCCCCACAACATAAATGATGATTGACACTGCCTGCGGGCATATCCGGGGATCATTCCAGATTTTTCCATGAGTCAGTTCTAATTCCACCCTTATTCTCCCATACCAGGCAGCAATGATACAGTGAACCTTGCTCTAATTGGCTTTTCAAGAGTAAAACAAAAAGAGAATGAATTATTCACAGACTTCTGCTCTCTAATTGTTAGTAGTAACAAATTACTTGGATTCAACAATGTCTCCCAATGCCTCAGTTGAGCACAGATGTTGCAGGCCACGGGGAGCCACTGCAGGCTGTTAAACAGTAGAATCTGCTGTAAAAAGATAACTGTGATGGCAAAATGTAGGATGAAGGATTCTCAAGGCAGAAAGGTCAGTTGGAAGGCTACTCTGGTAGGAAGGTGAGAGGTGCCACAGACCTGAGCCAAAGTAACAGCTGGGGACGATGGAAGGGGAGAAGCTAATTACAGGGTACTGCATGGGATGTAACAGCTTATTGAACGAAGCACGACAGAGTGGTGCCTCAGGTTTGGGTGACAGCTTCCAGACCATCCATCCTCACCCCTCCTCCCATCAACTGTGTCACTTCCTACCACCTAGAACATACACACTGAAAACAAGCAAATGAGATGGACAGAGATGGGGATTCCCATCTGAGCAAGGCTCCTACTCTCAGGTGAGTGTTTCTTTTGCATCTGTTTATTAATCGTGCTTTAAGATAAAGTAATTTAGAGTTATAATTATTGATGATTTTGATGTGATTATTCATGATTATGTGTGCATTATTAATACCTATAATTGTAATTATTATTATTACTACTAACTTTTCAAAATGGTACCTTACATTTTATAGCCCTTTACAAAGCACTTTCATCTGTCTCCATTTATTTTATTTTCATGATACTTCTGAAGCAGGTATTACTGATCCCATTTCACAAACTGCATCTGACTGAATGACTTGCCCAAATCATACAACACACAAGCGGCTTGAAATTTCAGACTTCTGACTCGTAGAACAGTGATTTTTTTTTCTGCTTTGTTTTGGTGTTCACTATTGGCAGTAAAAATAAATCAATAAAAACTGCGCTGTCAATTGAGAACTGAATTATCTTCCTGCCTTTACATTTTTAGCTACTCACATTTTTCCAAGAAGAAAATTTGAGGAGGAATGAGAAGGTGTCGGTAGCGGTGTAGGGGAACTACTAAAATAGAAGCTAATAATCATCCCTAAGGGCAGATGGACAGATGGCTGCCGTGTGGTTTGGATTCAAGGATTTCACAGGACCCTATCTCAAGGTCACGCTGACACTAGTGCTCTGTTACAGTGCCCAAAACTGTCTGCATTTCTTCTAGCAGCACTATCTCCAGAACACCCCAGCTAATATGCCACATGGAAGGAGTGCCTTGGTTTCCTATTGCTACTGGAACAAATTACCACAAACTTAGTTGCTTAAAAACAACACAAATTTATTATCTTATAGTTCTGGACGTCAGAATCCAAAATGGATTTCACTGGGTTAAAATCACAGTGTTGGCAGGGCTGCATGGAGAAGAATCCATTCACTTTCCTTCTCTAAATTCTAGAAGCTGCCTATATTCCGTGGCTCGAGGCCCCTTCCCCCATTTTGAAAGTCCTCAGTGTGTCCTCTTTACACGTCTCTGGCTCTGTCACTGTGTCACTCATCTCCCTCTGTCACTCATCAGGATACTTGTGATTATATTAGATTCTCTGAGGTAATACAGGATAATCTCAAGATTCTTAACCTAATCACAACACCAATGACCCTTTTTGCCAAGTAAGGGACACATTCACTAGTGCCAGAGTTTAGGATGTAGAGACCTGGTGGTAAGGGATATTACTGTAACCACCACAAGGAGTAACACATTAACAGATATTAATGTGATCCAGCTGATCAGATTAGGTAGTGGTCATCTTTTTTTTTTTTTTTTTTTTTTGAGACAGAGTCTCACTCTGTTGCCTGGGCTAGAGTGCCGTGGCATCAGCCTAGCTCATAGCAACCTCAAACTCCTGGGCTCAAGGGATCCTGCTGCCTCAACCTCCCGAGTAGCTGGGACTACAGGCATGTGCCACCATGTCCAGCTAATTTTTTCTATATATTTCTTTTAGTTGGCCAATTAATTTCTTTCTATATTTAGTAGAGACGAGGTCTCACTCTTGCTCAGGCTGGTTTCGAACTCCTGGCCTTGAGCAATCCTTCCTCCTCGGCCTCCCAGAGTGCTAGGATTACAGGTGTGAGCCACCGCACCCGGCCAGTAGTGGTCATCTTTCTGAAAGTAAAATATTTAGAGAATAATGCATAGAACAGATTAGTTTTGATAAAAATTAAGGAAGTCGAGAATGTTTACCAGAACAGGCATCCTTAACAAGGGGATAAATTGGAGGCATTTTTCCATGGTTGTTCTCATACATTGTTTATGAGAGTATAAATTGTGTATAAGTGTTGGAAACTAATTTGGCAATATCTATCCACATTTTCATTGACCCAGCAATTCCACTGCTAAACAGGACCAAAAGTACTTCAAGATGCAGGTACAAAGATGTATATACTAAATACCCACCAAGAAGGCATGGCTAAGTAAGTTTAGAAAATTTTCATATAATGGAATACTCTGGTGTCTTTAAAAAAGGATGACACAAATCAGCATATGCTAACATGGAAACATCACCAAAAATATATCAAAAACCATTTTTTTAAGAAAAAAAGATGTTGAAGAGTGCATTTAGTGTGATCTCATTTGGTAAATTTAAAAAAGCATTTATATGTATGTTTGGTATTTGCATAAGATTCTTGTCTTTGGGAAAAATATTAGGGGTCATTGCAGGAAAAGGAGACTTTTTATTGTATATTTTTCCATATCATTTCAATTTTTAATCACATGCATGCATTGATTATGTCTTTTTTAAACTGCTTAAATATACATGCCCAGACTTTCCCTAGAGATTCTCATCCAGGAGGTCTGGTGTAGAGCCCACATATGAACATTCTGAAAAAGCTCCCACAGCAATTCTGTTGGGTATCCCAGGAGGTTCTCAATGAAGTTGCTATCGGTATTTTAGGCAAAAAAATTCCTCCTCCTGTGGGACTGTCCTTTCCAGTTTAGGAAGTTAGACTCTTCCCTCATCCCCACCTCTAGGCATTGTGACAAGCAAAATTCCCACACACATATTTACTTTATCGCCCCCTGGAGGGCTGGGGTGGTACTGCAGGATACCTGGGCACAGTTTCAGTTTCAGAGGACCGTGAACCCCTGAAACTTCCAGATTAAGTAGAGCGAAAGCTGACGGTATTTTTTAAAAAAGCCATTATACTTCCTAATAACAGGCCCCAAACTTTCTGACCACTATGCTTTTGCAAAAGCTGCTTCTTCTTGCCAGAACTTGCCTCTCCCCTCACAAAGTCTAACCTTTAAAATAGCCACATATCTTGCCTTCAAGACTCAGTCAAATGACATCATTCTAACTAAGAAGCCTTGCTGTACTCCCTACCACTGGAATGATTCTATTGCCCCCACAGCCCTAAAATTCCCAGAGCATTTTGTGCCGCAGTGCAGTCTGCACTAATCTCACCACTGTGAATCACACATTATTTATATCAGTGCTGCCCATTAGAAATAAAATGCAAACCACATATCTAATTTTCTAGTAGCCACGTTTTAAAAAGCAAAAGGAAATCAGTGAATTAATAATATATTATATATAACCAAATATATCTAAAATACATCATTAAAATCATTGAGATATTTTACCTTTTTATATGTTACATCTTAGAAATCAATGTGTAGTTTACACTTACAGCACATCTCCATTTGGCAGCTAAATTTTCCTTGGAAATACTTGATCTGTGTTTAGATTTCATAAAATATACGGCTAAAAAAGGAGATTCATATAGTCAAGTTGTTCTAGACATAGCCTTAATGGAAAACATTAGGGGTTTCCCAATAACTGAATTAATCTCAGTTTTTAAACTTATATTTAAATTTATTAACATTAAATAAATATTAAAATTCACTTCCTGAGTGGCACTGTTCACACGTAGCTAATGGCTACCATACTGGACAACGCAGCTGTCCATACTATGAGACTGTAGGACTTAGAGAGCCTCGTTCCCCACTGTAACCCCAGCACCCAGGTCATTGTTTTGCACATAGTAGTTATTCAACAAATGTTTGTTGAATAAATGAATGAATGAATTGTTCATCTTAGTGTCACCCACACTATCCAGAAGAACACTTTGCATATATGACAATAATTATGCCTTTTAGTTACATAATACCATACAGTTTGCCAAGCTCATATCTATTCATCTCATAAATACCCACTGAAAAAGATATTATCTTCACTTTTCAGGTGCAAAGCAAAATTAAAACAAGATTCAAAGAAGTGGCTGTGTGTAAGTCACTAGCAAAGGGCGAAATTAGATGTCAAACCTAGATTTTCTGACTCCCAATTAAAGCTCCTTCAGCTGATCCATAGCTACTCTCCAGTGATCAATAACTCTATGTGGAATTGATTTAAACACTGCAGAGTACAAAAAGAATGGTGAGTACACCTGACAAAGGATCCTCCCCAGTGTCCTACATCAACAGATAATGTGAACAAACATCAAAGTTACTTACATCCTATGCATCAATTAAGGGGATGGTTAAGGCAAAATATTCTGAGACCAAAACTATTATAGCTAACACCTGTTTGATAGGAAAACACAAGGGAAGGAGGGTTGGCACAGTGTCCGAAGGACAAGAAAGGAATTGTTAGTCAGAGCACCTCTGATCTCAGACCACACAGCTCATCTGGGGAGTTCCACAAATACTGAGAAATATGAAAATCTATCCCAAGGAAATTATCCTAAATCTACAAAAAAATCTACTTGCACAAAGATGTTCATCACAGCATTGCTTATATTACATTTGCAAAAACACTTGAATAACTTCAGCATCCAAATGTCAAGAAATGGTTGACTAAATTACAGTACATCCACTAAGGGACATTTACAATTTTTTGAGGTTCATGGAAGTTGGGTGGGTTGTAATGTTAAATCTTAGAACATGACACTATGTGATCAAAGAGAAGTTAAACATATTCATGGAGAAAATGAACAAATTTTAACAATTAGGAAAGAAAGAACAACTGGTGCTATTTTCCCCCTGTCCCTTTTCCATGAGCATATATCACTTTTATCATAGAAACATCTAAAAAATAACTTTCTCTAAACCAGCAGGCAAACACGGCTTACCCTTTCCCCCAGGGATAACAAAGCCTGAGTAATGGAGAGTAATCATCCCACACTCTGTCTGGAAAAGGGGCTTCCACTCTAAGCAGGGGGTAATCTCTCTCTGAGTTGTTGATTTAAGTTACTGGGTAGATCAAGAACTATGATCCCCCTTTGGAAGGATGTGGCAACTATTCTGTTAACATTATAACTCAATGCCCAAGTTTACCCAGCTCTGCAGAACTGACTCCAGGCAACAGATACAACTCAACTATCCCAGCAGAGCAGCTCAGATTTCCAAAGTGCCCTGGCTGGCGTCCAGTAGAGCCACTTTGCATGGGCCACATCACCATGGGGTTGCCTTTCATGCTTGGATAGTCGTGGCTCAGCTCTAGACGTGGCTCACACTATCCTAAGAGAGTTAGCCACATTGACTCCTCAGTGATAAAGAGCCTGGGGTGGGAAATGTCCTTGCAGCAAGCCCGAGGATGGCAAAGCCGGTTCTCAAACCCTCTCAGGCTCCCCTCTGGCCTTGCCTATAAAATAGACTATCTTTCTCCAAAGCTCAGCAGGACTTCCCACAGATGACCAGGGCCTATAATGCACACAGGTACCCCCACCAAGGTGAAAAAGTATCACGGCTTGCTGATGGGTATCTAGAGGACAGGCGGAACCATGCACATGCCATGAGGGGTTAAGCGCAGTTCAGTGATCAATCACTCGGACTGTGGAGCCAGACTTCATGGGTTCAAAATCCAGCTTCACCACTTGAGAACTAAATAATCTTGGACAAGTTAGCAAACTATATGTCAGTACTCCTATCTGTACGATGAGCATAGCACCTATCCCAAAAGATTATAATAAGCATTAAATGAGTTAATGTATGCAAAACGTTTAGAATAGGGCCAGAGCCATAGTAAAACCGCTGTGTTAGGACCTCATTCATTTGCAAATACTGGTTGAATGCCTCCCAGCACCAGGGGCAAACATCTGTAACATACCAGCAAGCTCTGTGCTGAGCTTTACCTACGACTGTATCTTTTTTTTAATCCTCACAACAACCACAAAGTGTTAACTATGAGTATTTCTGTTCTACACATGAGGAACCAATGCTGGGAGGAGTAAGCAGCTTGCTTGAGTCATAGATGACAGAGTTCCCATTCAAGCCTAGGTCTCTGGGGACCCAAAACCGAAATGTCTAAGCGGGTAAGGTCCCGATTCAGATTGAACACATTTAGGAGAAATAAGTATGTTTCTCTATCACACTTACTTGTCAGGAAAGTTTACTTTCTTTGCTAAGCAAATGTGTTTCCTCTTTGGCGTAGGGTTCTGTCCCTCTCTGTGTACGACCTTCTCAAGAGGTCTCCTCCCCTTCGTCCTGACTTGCTCCATACCTCAGGGTGAGTTGGGGCTCAACAGCGGTTGGGTGAGTTAAGCACACGGAGGCAACAGAAAAGATTGCCGAGCCCCGTCCCAGCCACCACCTCCACAGTTACTGTCTGGCAGGATGGTATCAGCACGGTATCAGGCTGTTTCCTGAGCACTTTGGTGCACAATGATCTTCTTTGTCCTCACACTAGTCCTGATGAGTAGAAAAGGGAAAATATTTACCCCTGCTACACAAATGATAAAGCTAGGTCCCTGGAGGTTAACGACTTGCCTGGTATCATATGGCTAGAGAAGGGCCCAGGTTACTTGACACCTATTCAACACTCTTTCCAACGCACCAAAGGTTCTAAAGTTTTTTTTTAATGCACAAACCCTCGTAAGAATCTGTTAAAAGTTTCAGATTCCCTGAAAAATGAACACGTAACCCTAGGCCTTCACTTTGAAATGAACACATTCCCAGACCCCCTGAAGTCACCCACGTGTGCCTGACTCCAGGTTGAGAAACTGCACTATGTTCAGTGCCCATCCACATTGACCCAAAGAAGAGAAACTGAGTCTGAAGCCGCAGGGAAGTGCAGAGGCCTTGGTCATGACACAATCCTCAAGAAAAACTGTGACATTATTTTGCTTTAGTCAAAATGTGGGATAAGGCAGTGGGAGATTCTTCTGAACTTTCAAAGGAAGGAAAGGGAACTGAAAATTTCAGAAATGCCCTTATGGGGCAAACGCTCCATGACCACAGGGCCTAATTTTTTCAGAGCAAAGCTAGAATTCGGTCCAATTATTTCTATAATGTCTGATTGGGATAACATGGTCACTTTAGTAGGCCTCTTTGACATTAGGTTTGAGAAAGTCCTTACCTCCCTGCCATGTACCAGAGCTACAAATTCCACAAGGACAAGGATCATGTCTGTTTTGTTGCCACTGCATACATAGCACCTACTACAGTGTCTGGTACACAGTAGGAGCTAATAAATGATTATAAATGAATGAATCCTAAGCAGTTCCCAAGTCCATGCATGATCCAATTCCCTTGCTTTCCTCCAAGCCACCCCACACACTGCATGTCCACCCACAGTCCCGGAGCAGACTTGCCTTGTGTCAGAGACATGGTTTGGTGGCATTTCTGCCAGATGACTGCTGCTATTTAGTGATGAATGGAAAGATCAGAGAGGAACATTTTGGGATTGTATGGAATGAAAAGCACTACTATAAATGTAAATTGTTTCCCTACAAACACAATTCATTATTCACAGGGAGGAAGATGCATAAAATATTGAAGGACAATGTAAAGCAACTCAGTTTTTCTTTCTACATTGTTTTCCATTAACTTTGAAAATGAGCTCTTCTGCATTCCACATAATATCTAAAATGAAGTGATTTTTAACGAATGTAAAGTGTTTTTAAAATCTCTTCCCCAAAAAAGATTCATGTATTTACTTTCACTCTTTAAAATAATCATAAACGTATAAAATCCTAAAATCATTACCTACTCCTGCCAATCATCAATATTTATTTCCTGAGCAATAAATCTTCCTTGAAACCAAATAGTCTCTGTAAACACAATAGTGTTTCTTGGCAATCACATGTGCAAAGTCCCCAAACCAGCTATTTTTAAGTTGGAACCAACCTCATCTTCACAAATAGAATGATAAAGGACTCCTCAAGATGAAGATATTCCACTTACCAACTGTTCCCATGAAATGCTCCAATTCCCGGCACTCCCTAGTTATTTATTGCCCAGAACTAATTTCTTAACATTTATGGAGCAGATTGTCTCTTACAGTTCCTGAGAGCTAATTGTGTGTATCTCTTCCCAACTCCATTCTGTGACTATGTTGGTGACTTGAAATTGGCAATAGTGGGAATATTTACACTACAGAAATTGGCAAATGCTAACGTATACCAACAGCTGAATGGATAAACAAATCATGGCATATCCACACAATAGAACACCACCCAGCAATTAAAAGGAGTGATCTACTGATACTTGCAACAAAAAAGATGGCTTCTAAAATAGTTACACTAAGTAAAACAAGCCAGATTTAAAAAAGAATACATGCTGCATAATTCCATTTATACGCAAATCTAAAAAATGCAAATTGATCTCTATAATCTACAGTGACAGAAAGCAAATCAGTGGCTGCCTGGGCTGGGCTGAGGACAGTGTGGAGGGGCAGAAAGAAGGAGTCACAACGGGGCACAAGGAAATTGTTGAGAGTGACGGCTCATTATCTGGATTAGGGTGATGGCTTTACAGGTATATACTAACATCAAATTTAGCCATTCGAATACTTGGATGTGTGCAGTTTTTTCTATGTCAATTATATCCTAATAAAGCTGTTTTTAAAATGCTCTTCTCTGTTAATACCATGATGACATTTATTTTAGTTATATTTTAATATTAATTATATAAAATAATATTGTAATAAACCATGATCCAATGCTACTTCAACATACAGTAATTATCGATTCACTTCTCTGTTTCTCTCACTAAACTCTAAGTTCCTTGAGGGAAAGAACCTCCACGAAGCCTTTGCTGGGCATTCTCCTCCCCTTTGCCCCCAGCTCCTCACTCTAGGAACAATTATTACTCCACTCTCTGTGCTCCTGGTTCCATACAGGTAATGGAGTAGAATGAAAAGCACAGAGGCTTTGAGGCCAAAATGATGCAGGTTTCACTCTTGGCTCTACTGTTTCTCAGTCATGTGTCCCTGGGCAAGTCACATAACGTTTCTTTGCCAGGGTGTCAAAGAGGGATGATATTGATCCGACTGGGAGCAGAACAAAAAGTCACTATTAGCAAAAGACCTAGGAACTGTCAGCACGGGCACTATCTGGCTTTAATGAAAGGAAAGGCTACCTTGAAAATTATAATAATAATAGTCAATTCAAAGCTGTGAGAAATGAGCATGGTCACGTGAAATCTAAGGGGTTCAATGCCAACGGGATTGCTGGAAAAAGCCCCATTGAAAGAGGCTACTCAGGGACCCTCTTGTAATTTGGTTTATTAAGAGTCAAGATGGTCTTTGCCCCAGTGTTTCTAATTCTAGTTGTTTACCCTTAGGATGCAGTTTTAATTATTCCATGAAAAAGTAAAAAACCAGGAACAATTTAAATGTCTAATAATAGTGATGTGGGTAAACAAACTCTCATACATTCATATTCACACACACACACACACACATAATGTGAAAAAATGACTAAGAGAAAATGTTCAGTGAAAAAAATTAGGATACAAAATTCTATCCATACTATAATTACAACTATAAATGACAGCAGGCATTATATGCAGGACTTTTTCCCTTTTGCCATTTATCAAATGTTCTACAAGATCAGTGTATTATTTTCATGACAAAATTCCATTTTGGACAAGACGAAGGAAGGAGGGCCTGGTGACTAAACGCTGAAGCGCTGCCTCGCAGTCGCCCGCCCAGACGGCAGCCAGCGAAACAGCGAGTCAAAACAGTCCATGCCTGGCAGGCTTTTGAAACCGTCCACAGATCACATTCCCAAAAGAAAACATGCAATTCGCCTGCGTTCTGTTGAATTGGCGTTTGGAGAAAGACAACATAAGGGACATTTGGTGACACTTCAGTTGTCTAAAACGGTGTGGACATATGGCATCTTGGGGGGCGGGAGAGCTCGTTCTGTGATCATTCCAAAACCTTAGACACGCGCTCCAGATAAATGTGATGCCCTGTGAAGAGATGGGAGTGAAGTCGCTACCTGGTGACTACGGTCAAGAGAGGCCTCAGTGGTCATTAGAGAAACGGCGCCCTGTGGAAGCAGCACGCACCGAGCTATGTGGATGCAGGAGAGTGAGCCTGGCGCGAGGGGAGCGGCCGCTGTCAGCCCTGCCGGCCGGCAGCATAACCCTGGCCCCACCCAGGGATGCAGGCTCGACTGCTCAGGAGTCTACTGTGCAGCCTAAGAACCCCCGAAAGAGAAGGTCGATGACATATCTGAAGAGGACACAGACCACAAAGCATAGTGAAAGGCAAGGTTTTCAACTGAGAGAAGATGAAATTACAGCAAGAAGAGAATTCTCTGGTGGCTGTTGATGACATCAATGATGTTGTTCAACATGTTAGGAAAGGTAGATAGTTTTAGAATTTGTTTGGTCTACTTCGTTAGGTGGATGCTTCTGTGTCTCTTTCTCTCTCTCTCTCCTTTTCTCTATCTCTATTCCTCTCCCTCTTTCTCTCTTTCCTCCTCTCTCTTCTCTCTCTCTCTCTCTCTCTCACCCCACACACAAACACACACATACACACACCCCTCAAAAAGCTGAGCTTGAGCCAAACAGCAGAAATCCTGGTGATGATGTTATAATTTTTAAAAACTACAACTAATGGATATGAGGTACTATGCTAAATGCTATTTTTAACTTTTGTTGAAAGGACTATAGACATAGAAGAAGTTGCAAAGAGTACAGAAAGGTCCCATGTACCCATGATCCAGCTCCCTCAATGATAACACCTTACACAACTATATCACGTTATCAAAACCAGGATATTGACAGGGACACAATTACCTAAACAACAACCTTACACAGCTTTCAGGAGTTTTTAGGGTGTTTTCAGATACATTTTCTCATTCCATCCTCCCATCATTATTATAATATTTCCATTCTGCAGAAAAAAATCTGAAGCCAAGAAAAGTTGAGTTACTTCCCCGAGGCAATAAGTGACAAAGTCGAGATGGAAATCTGGCTTCATCTGTCTCCAAGCCCAGTGCTAAACCACCTCTCCCCACCACCCTGCACCACACAGCATGCACCACCAGGGTCACAGCTGTTGCAGAGAAAGGGTTCTGAGGACACTGCAGGTAATGCTGGTGACTCGCTCATCAGAGAGGCCTGTGGGTGGCAGGTGTGTGGCAGACACGAGCTCACAGTCAGGAGGGCAGAAAGTCTTAAGAAGGGCTTCCTGGCTCTCCAGCCCAGCAGCCACAGCTGCGTTCCTAGACAGAACGATCTCAGGCAGGAGCAGGGGCAGGCAGGGAGGGAAGCCCATGGCAGCCGGCCAGTCCATGCTGCAGTGAGAGTCCACACCAGGCAGGAGGCAAATCAAGCAGGCTGATGAGGGCATCCAGCATTGGACCAGGGTGGCAGGAGGCAGGCAGGAGGCAGGTACCCTCACTGAACACCAGCAACAAAGTCAGAGGGAAAGAATATCTAATCCTGATGGTCACCCAGGGAGGCAGTGCTGCCAGGTGGTTAGATGTGGGTTCTGGAGCCATACCATCTGGCTTTGAATCCCAGATCTACCACTGGTAGCAAGGCCTTGGATAAGTGAACATCTTTGTGCCTCAGTTTCTCCATCTGTAAAATGAAAGTAATAAAAATATCTATCTTCACAGGGTTGTTGTGAGGATTAAATGGCTTAAAATACAAAGCATGTAGAAAAATGCTTGACGTGTAACCTCCAATCAACTTAGCTACTATTATCATCACATGTGACGATGGATGATGGTTAAGAGGAAAATGCTAGAAAGGAAAGAAAGAGAGAAAGCACCTTGAAGATCCCGGGTATGAGAGCAGTTGCTCATGACATGTGAGTCTGGCTATTTAACCCAGAAAAGGTCAATTCCTTGGCACGACATCGAGCCTAGAGCTAACTGTACGTCTTCCAAGAGCATGAAGGATGATGATGCTGTTATATCATCTACTAACCAGACACGGCGCACCCCGCTCCACAAGCATTTGTCACTGGGACCCCATAAGAGAAGGCATATCTATTCCTGTTAAACAGATGAAGAAACCAAGGCTCAGCTTAAACTGCATGCTCAAGGTCACACAGCAGGCGAGGAGTGATGCTGGGATTAGAACCAGAGCTCAAGTGCGCCACTATACCCCTCCTTGATAACAGGCAGGTGACTCTTGATAACTAAGATGCTTGGCACAGCCATCAGACATGGGTTGGCAGGAGCAGGGAGCAGGGGGCAGCACTAAATGGAAAGAGAAAGGCGAATGAGGAAAGAGCAAGATGATGCATTTGAACTCCACTCTCTGGCTAAGTAACACCTTCCCCCAACCCAACCCATAAATCTCTCTCCACTCTGCAATTTTCCGTAATTCCAGTGGCACCCATAGGTCCAGGTAAAAGACATTGCTTCCTACCAGATTAAAGGACCCCAAAGAGCTCCCACTGGCCATTCATACCAACAGCAGGGCAGTGAATGAGACTCTGGACCTGTTGATACACGTCTTCAAGTCAAAGCGTATTTCCACCCTTTTAGGTTGACGCATTTTAGTTTGACAGACCACCCCTCTGATTGGCCTTCACGGCCTTCCTCTCACCAACAGCCACCTAGACCCCAGGCAGGATGGAGACATAATGGCTTATACCACGTTGGATGAAAGAAGAATCTGGAGTCCATCCTGATACTAAAGGGTAGAAAAGGAGGGAGGGAAAGGGAAAGCTCTTATTTACAGTCAAATATCAACTGAGAATTGGAGAAGGAATGATAGAGTTAGAAATTACCATTGATTCAGGATCGATGCTTCAGAGTCATCAAACGATGCTAGAACCACTGCATATTTTTACTGGGAGAAAAGTTATTTACAGAGTCTCAAAGTATCTCCCCCAGGATAACTTTATCACAAAAGAGAGAAAGATGCCTTTACAGTGCACAAATTGGGAGAAACAACCTTAACCGAGTGATCAAAGTCCACATCTCCAGTAACAGGACAAACCGATCCTTAGCACTGTGCTGGGGAGTCAGTACCACTTCTGCAATATTCGTGTCAAAAGGACAGCCTGAGGGTTCTCAAGGCCGTGATCAGACAAACCCAAATTAAGGCACATTTTGCACAACAAAACACATGGCCTAATGGCTTCAAAGTGTCAGTGTCATGAAAGACCAGGAAAGGCTGAAAAAGGCTGTGTCAGATTAAAGGACACTAAAGAGACATGGCAACTAAATGTAATGAGTGGGGCCTGGATCAGGAAAAAAGACTGCCAGAAAAGACATTATGGGGACATGTGGTGAAATCTGAACATGGACTATGCATTAGATAACAGTAGTATATCAAGATTAGGTTTCCTGAATATAGATAACTGTACTGTCAGAAAATGGCCTTGTTCTTAAGAGATACGCACTAAAGCTGAAAGGTCATGATGTCTACAACTTAGGGTCAAAAGATTTAGGAAAAAAATTGATGGACAGATACATGATAGACATAAGGCAAACGTAGCAAAAGGCTAAAAGGGGACTCTAGATGGAAGAGAGACAGTTGTTCATTTCATCAGTTTTGCAACTTTTCTAGAGGTTTACAGTAAGAGTGTCAAACTATTGTTTTAAAAAACAAATACAAAAGCATTTCTTAAATGTAGGTACCTGTAAGTTGGCTTATACACTACAGCCAGGTTGCATGCTATCCTGGGAAATTTAACAACTAAGGAAACTCAACCATGATTAGGGCAAACACATTTAAGGATAAAATAATTAGCAGATCATTGCACAAACACATAATTAAACAATTATAATATAGTGCAGTACCCCTTGACACACACTTTTCTTATTCAAAATCTGGGCCATTTGCAGTGAATGAGAATGCCGAACAAATCAAATTTCACGATTTCGGATCCCGAGACCAAGTTTCCTATTTAATTCACATCTTCCTGCTTCTTCCTTTGCAGAGAGTGCATGAGTCATGCTCTCAGGTAGTTTGCAATACATCTGCTTTCAAGTACTTGAGCCTCATCACTTAAGCCAGAGTTATCACCTTTTCTAAATGGGGAGAAGCATGTCTGCAGCTCTTGTGCAAATAACTGTGCTCTCCCAACAGAGCTGACTTCCAGGTTCTGGAGGTAATTGGTCCTAGCAATTGGTCCTAGTGCACTCTGGCTGCACTTAACAGTAATCACTAAGTAGGGATCCGCAGCTAGGCTACTGTTTATAGGACTGTCTAGTCCATGACCATTAGCTGCAACTGTATCTAGAAGGGTTTAATTTTTTAAAATGGTCTCTGTTCCAATCTATGCGGGAAAACATTATTTCACAAGGTTCTTCCCAACATTGTCCAGGCAGCATAGAACACCCACGTGTTCAGTCCCCCATGCCGTTCTCCATCACTCCATCTCTGCCACAGGCCAGAAAACCTTCACCCTGATGCTATGTGTGTAGGGGACCAAGGCATAGAAACGTAATTCTTAATCATGTACCATACTGAAAAAATACAAGGTGTCCTTTCTGCTTCCTCAGAGGTTTCCAAGAGCTCCAAAGATTTCTACCTGTGAAATGAAACTGAAACTCCTTCTCATGGAAAACAAGGCCCTACCACATATCATCCTGATTTCACTTTTCCTTCACCTGTTTCCAAACTTTATCCGTGTCCCCTTCACATGCCTTAGTGGCAAATCAAATAGTTCCCTCAACATAGGCCATGCTGTCCTGCCTGCTGGCCCTGGTTCACACTGTTTCTTTGCTTCCTTTTTATGTCCGCCATGACCCAGGACTGCTGGTTTCATGGTTATACCATGGCACCATTCAGCACACTCACTGATCTCTGTGAGGTCCGAGGAGAAGGGGAACAAGGGAGGGGATGGGGCGCGCACTGGTGCGGTTCACCTCGTGTGGCTCCAGCACCCAACACAGGATGTAAGTGCAGAGCATGCACTGAGCACATGGATGGGAAAAGTACACTTGTTATCAGAAAGATTTTACTAAGAAGGAAACCACTCGATTTCCACCAGCAAGGTCAAAAACCTTGCCCTGATGGTGTAAGTAGGAACAAATATTTCTACAGACTAAACCACAGGGTCACATTATCATAAGATCACTAACCTTGCTGGGGGCCTTGCTGCAGAGGACAGGGACCAATCACCAAACAAGCGATACGCAGATTTGCATTATCACAGAATACAGTTTTAAAGGGGTTCCCTTTATTTTCATTGAGTATACCTTAATTTCACTGCAACAGAACAAATGCAATAAAGTCATTCATCCACAGAAAGTCTAAGGAGGAACATATGGTGTTTTTGAGATACTTCCCAGCATAGGGTCCCATATCAATAGGCCAGTCTGTCCACCATTAAGACTTAGCCCAAAGCCTGGAACTGGGGAGGAGGAGGATATAATGTGGGGACAGTGAAAAGCCAGAGACCCAGCTGTCCTGGCAGAGGGGATCACAGGGAGAGGGGAAACCAGGGCAGAAGAGTCAAGGGTGAGATGTGAGCCCTCCTGTACCCTCTCTCTATAGGGACATCGCATACACACGGGAGGTGCCACATCAGAGTAAACTCCGTGGCCAGTAGGGTCAGGTAACAGGAGGCTGGGTTTTTAGCTTTCCCGGGTTGCCCTGCAGGTTCCATGCAGTCTGGACACGCTCCAGTGGCCCCACAAGCACCTGAGGCCAAACCCCAGAAGTTCCCTGGGGTAGTGACTGGGGAGTTAGCCCCTGAGGCTGCCATGGGAACAAAGTAGCCAGGAGCTAAAGGCTAGACCAGCTGACCCAAAACCACAGGAGAATCAAAACCCCTCCACGGGGTCCAAAGCACTGCCGGGGGGAGTGGGGGTGGCAAGGGATGCCAGATCACACCTGCCAGCAGAGCTCACAAACCCAGACACCATTTCCGTGAGGCGCAGCAGGAGAGAGGAGACATCTGAAGAATCAGACAAAAAAAACCCAAAACAAAACAAACAAACGAAAAATCACTGTCCAAAAGTTAAGTTCCTATTTGACTTTAAATATAAGGTTTCATCCCTGGTCCCCTCTAAAGTGGAGGCTCTAGAGCAGAGGTCCTCAACCTTTTTGACCGAGGGGGAGCAGGGCGGGGGCTCAGCAGTTTGCAGTGGAGTTCCTGCTCCTATGTGGGTCTGATGCCACCACTGATCTGACGGGGGCAGGGCTCTGGCGGGGATGCCAGAGATGGGCAGCGGCTGTGGGCGCAGGTGGGGCTTCGCTCGCTTGCCTCCTGCTGTGCGGCCCGGTTCTTGGTGGGGACCATAGCTCTAAAGGAAGATCACCTCCATCAAAAAGAAAATTAAAAAGTCACATTTTCTCACACACCTCCGGGGATACTGACAAAGCTGTGACCGTGTTACGCTGGTATTTCTCACGTTACGCTGTCAGTCTACAAAGTACATTTTCTGTAAAGTAACTCCCCATTCCCTGCTGATTGACAAGAATAAATCCTCTATCCTCTAAAAAGCCAAGATGAAAAGTTTTAGCAAAGGAAGGAATCTGATGAGAGAAGCCCCTGGCAAGCTGACTTCTGCAGAACACAACCTGTGCTGTAAGCGTCTGAAGTCGCAGCACATTCTAACAGCATTTCTCGAATGATTGGCTGTACTAAATGTATACTTCCAGCTCCTAGAATTCCATTACCCTTCTCATAGGGGGCCAGTGAGTTAAACCAGAAAATATGAATTGGGCTGCAAAACCACACTCCATTCATTCAAATACACCCTAGGAATCTACAGTGTACCAGGCAACCCAGCAGTAGGTCCCTGCCCCCCCAAAAAAATTAGTATCTAATGCAAAATGTAAATAAGAGTAACTAATGGGAGACGTGCTACGGTCGGGCAATTGCAGTGTTCAGGGAACACGTGGGTAGGACATCCAGCAGTTGTGGAGGTGCCCAAGGGAGAGCATGGAGAGCTTTTGGCCTTGGACTACACCCCTGATTTCCCCACCAACCTCCACAACTCTGCGGCTCTCACCCCATAGCTTCCAAGTGCTACCTTCACACATTAAGCACTCTATTGAAAATCTCTTTCTTGTAAGTCCATAGGTTATGCACAATGAAGTTATTGCTTATGCAACTGAAGTGGAAAAATGCGTTCACCACACTTCCCACACTTACCCCTGGGGGTTGTTTTGTCCAAGCTGATCCCAAGACTTTACATTTCCTTCCTTTATTCAGAGAGAGCTTCAGGACTTCCCTACATACTTTGGGTCTCTGTGTTGAGTAAGGTAGAGGTTGCTGTTTCTCGCTGGAAAGCATGGGGAAGTTAGATGGAAGCTCCAGAAAGAGCATCCCACTCTTCCTCCCCCACCCAACAGTGCTGAAGCTCCCCATTCCTTCCTGAGAGTTATTCTAGGATGAATAACTTCCACTTTATAAAACGTGCTGGTAACAGTTATTGTGATTTAAGTGTACACCGACGGGTTGTGGACACCTAGGATTGGCTCCATTCCAAGGGGTGGAAGCCTAGATTTCCCAATAGCCTGATGAGGATATGCTCTGGTTGGAAGAAGGGTGCACTCTCTAGGAAAAGTTAGCCCTGGAGACATGTCCACTTGCTGGGAACCAGAGTGTGTCCTTCTATATGGAGTTCAACATTTCTGAGCATTTCCCTTGGACAATGGAAACAATCATATTTTGAGTATAACTTCAAATTCTCAAATTTCTTTAGTTAATCTCAATGCTTCAGCAAATCCTGTTGTAAGCAATAAAAGTAAAAGATACTAAAGAAAATTGTGTCTCGCCCCATGCTCACCCTACCACTAGAGCCCATAGGGAAAATGCAGCATCAAATATAAAATATAAAATTAAACAGAAAGAGACTGGCCCAGGGTTCCTAGGTCAGTAGCATCGGAGCTGGGCCCAAGGCACTGAGCTAGAAGTGGTTGGCCAGCAGTGAACCACAGCATGATGGAGACTATGTTTAGCCTGTCTCCTCTGAGAAGCAGGTGTCAAGATGGGATTAGACATACAAGAAATTTATCAGGGATAAAATCTGTAAAAGAAAATGGGTGAGGAGCTGAGGGAGGCTGAGAAAGCCATCAGATCCAGATATAGGTCTAACTCCCAGTGAAGGAGGGAAGGAAGGAAGTTGGGCAGAAGTGTCTTAGACTGCACTGCAGCTCTAAAGAAAGTTCACCAAGGCATCAGGAGTCCTCAAACCAAAGTGACTATCAGAGGAGTCCTGTGTCTCCCAGGAATAGCTGCCATGCTCAGTCATTGCCAAAGAGTACCCTTGGGACACACGGCCTCAGCCTTCACAGGGACAAACTCCCCCCCACAGAAGCTAGGGCCATGGGTCTGTGTGGTCAGAGATGGAAAAGGTACATTCTCTTGGCTGCCACAGAGACAAATCCCCTCTTTCCCAAAATGCCAGTGGAAGGACCAGGAAAAAAGCAAGAGGAACAGTGTCTACCTTATATATACCTTGTCAATTTCTAACACTAGAAAATCTGTCTCTGAAAATTTACTTACAAAGAGAGACCTAAATATTTCCCTTGTGGGAAGCCACAGTTGCAATAAAAACTTCCCCGAGCTTTAAAACACTCAGAATTCATTCTTTCATTTTTCCCCTTGGCAGACTTGAGGAAGACCCTACTGATTTAGATCAGCGAAAACCAGAGGGGAAAAATATCAACTCCAGTGAGGCAACCCCAAATCAGGAGAGTAAGTGTCCCCAGAAGTTCCCGGTGGGTGACCAACACACGGTGATAAAAGAATACATGGGACCAGACTTCACATGAGCTAATGGGGAATTTTAACCCATGACTCATCCCGGGGTGGGGTCCAAAGCTGCAGGGGACACCACCCCACGCCATGCCATATCATCAGTCAGATTGCACATTTCCTGAAAGTAATCAAGTCAGAAACTGACTTTTTGGCAGCAGCCTCTAGTGGAAAAATGACTGCCAAAAGCCAAAATGAGGATGAGTTCAAGGATTTAATTCTGCATGGAAAACACAATCCATTAAATGGGATCTGACAAGGCCTTAATCTCATCCATAGCTGAGGGGGTTGGCTCAATGCAGTTCTACTCTCTGGAACATATTCTTAGTAAGCTATCTATAGAATCTAGAAAGCCTTTGCCAAAGCCCAAATAAGTCCGTTCTAAGTGGGAAGAGAAGCTCATCAAGCCCTCAGTGACTCTGTAGGAAGTAAGCACACTATTCTTCCAAGTGCAAAATTATCAAAACCTGGCAACTCAACCTAAGCGGGGAGTCGCATGATTCAAGGCAAGTAACCGAGATGGCCAATGCACTGGGTGGCTTCACAATTTCCACCTGAACAGGAAGTCAGGCCAGTTGCTAGGCTTGCTCATAAGACATCCACAGGGTCATATTCCCAGGCTGGGGCCCCTTGCATGACCTAGCACAAAAGAAAGGGTTGGGGTGTAGAGGATCGGTGCACTCCTAAACAGGGTTTTGAAAACTGAGAGAGAAGGAATTAGGGGCTGTCACTTTCATTAGCCCACTTAATCCTAACAACAGCCCCAAGGCCTGTGTTATTTTACTGTTTCCATTGGAAAATGAGGAAGCCGAGAATAAAACTATGACTCAAATCACATAGTTTAGAAGACTGTTTGCAAATTCATACTTGTGGAATTCCAAAACCCGTGCCTCACCATTCACAAGGTGGTCCTCAGACCGTCACATCACCTGGAGCTTCTTAAAATGCCAATTCACAGGCTGTACTCAGACTTCTTGAATCAGGATCTGTGTTTACAGGATTCCCCAAGGAATTCACTGAGACAAAAAGTTTGAAAAGCAGTGCTGTCAAGGGCTTCTATCCAAAAGGGGTGGGTGGACCAAATACTTAAGTCTAGACTAGAAAAATATTCAGTGCAATAGAATAGGGCCAGTCTTATAGGATATGGAAAATATACATACATATATATATATCAAACTATCCATCCAATGTGCATACCAAATTAGTACAATCAATCACACTATCTTTTTTCTCCAATAACAAACCCAGAGACATGAAAGCCAAGGTTATGTGGGGCTGGTAGAACATGGAGAAAGGGTCATGACTTCAGAGAAAGGTGGACTGAGATGAAATCTTCAGCCCTGTCACCAGCTGGGTGACTTTGGCCATGTTGCTTGATCTCTCTAACCTCAGTTTCCTGACCTGTACAACTGGGAAACAACTCTCACCTTGCCAGGGTTTGGGGAAATTAAATGAGCAAATGAATGCACAGTTCTTGGTGCATAACAGATGCTCAATAAACATTCATTTCCTTTCCTTTTGGTG
>CAUYRT010001840.1:0-92161 GCA_963574885.1 Lepilemur ruficaudatus
ATATATTTTTAGTTGTCCAGATAATTTCTTTCTATTTTTAGTAGAGACGGGGTCTCGCTCTTGCTCAGGCTGGTTTCGAACTCCTGACCTTGAGCGATCCACCCGCCTCGGCCTCCCAGAGTGCTAGGATTACAGGCGTGAGCCACCGCGCCCGGCCAAATCGTGTATTTTTTGTGTGATCTCCCTATACCACTTCAGTAAAATAATTTGTCCATTGATCTAAAGGATGAGAGGTTTCCAGCTGCGTCACGGCTCGGGACACACTTCCTGAGTTGGGGTCTGTCTCTTTGACTCACTTTGGGTGGAGGCTGGCCTCCCGGGGAGGCCGCTGTGATGGGGCCAGGCAGCCTGGGGAGGCTGGGGAGGGAGGACTGACTTCTTCAGGAATCAGAGGGCTTTGCAGAATCCAATGCAAAGTCATGGTATGATGATTTGTGCTTAAGCGGGCAGTGATTTCCACCTCGAAGGTAGACAGATCGAACCATTGCTAGACTCGGGGGGCCAAGGCAACCCTCCTTTCGCTATTAATCTCCATTATCGGCCAACTGTTAGCCTTTAGATTAGCACAAGGAAACTTCGTACATTCTCCGGCTTGCTGTATCCTTGCTCATGAAGGAGGAGGGTCTAAAGGGGGATCTTTCGTGTGCTTTTAATTTGCTCATTAATTTTTTTTTGCAAGGGTTACGTACTACATGTGCGTTGCTTGCTATATCAATATCTGTAAGGTTTTTTTTTTTGCATAATTTAATTTTTAGCGATGTTTCCTCCCTCACTTCATGATTGAGACGCTTAGGTCATTGAGCTGGAAACGTCAAGTTTGTAAATGAGGAAGAGCTTGAAGTATCTTTTTGTTTTGTTCTTAAGCAGCGTAACTCAGTGACAGAGAGAGCTCAGGGCCAGCCGGACGGGACCGCGTCCCCCACCCGGCCCCACCGCGGACAAGCTGTTGACGAGAAGGACGTTTTTATCTTGAAGCCTCAGTTTTCTCATCCGTAGAACTGGAATAATTCTTCCTCCCTCCTAAGGTCATCCGGGTTAAAAGAGAAAATGGTAAATTCATGAGCCCAGAGACCAGCTGTCCGACGGTCGGCCGGGTACTATCATTACTTGCTTTATGCATTTCTGTTGAATGTTTTAGAAATAGAAACCCCACCAAAAGCTACAGGCGTCAGTCATCTGCAGAGCTGGGTGGGGAAGCGTCATTCCTCCTTTGTTTCCCTGGCTGGTCTTTGGAGTTATTTACCTGGGGATCGATACGTATTGGGCGATTGATTTCCTATGTTTCTGAAGACGCATTTTAAAGGGTCAGCTCAGTTTATGGAGGTGTGGGGTGGGGGTGGGGTCCTAAGTCTCCTCTAAACAAACATCCTCACTCCAACCCATCCGATATTAGCACCAGGTCTCCAGGACACACACACACACGTATGCACACACACATGCACAACATGTATGACACACCTAGGGACACACGTATGCACACATGTAGGCACACACACGCGTCCTGGTTCTGGAATCCTGGTGGGGCCGTGATAGGCCTTGCTCTTCATCTTTTCCCTGGAGCCAAAGCCAAAGACCCCAAGGAGGTCCTTCCTTCCTTCCTTCCTTCCTTCCTTCCTTCCTTCCTTCCTCCCTCCCTCCCTCCCCCCCTTCCTTTCCTGACATGGTCTTGCTCTGTTGCCTAGACTGGATTGCAGTGGCACAATCATAGCTCACTGTAACCTCAAATTCCTGGGTTCAAGTGATCCTCCTGCCTCAGCCTCCTGAACAGCTGGGACTACAAGTTCATGCCACCATGCCTGGCTAATTTTGAAATTTTCTGTAGAGATGGGAGGTCTCACTGTGTTGCCCAGGCTGGTCTTGAACTGCTGGACTCAAGTGATCCTCCTGCCTGACCCCCTCCTGCCAGTCCCTCCTGACTTTGACCCCCAAAGTGCTGGGATTACAGACACGAGCACTGTGCCCAGCCAAGACTTCTTATATGACAGTTCAGACTTCCAAAAGTGATTGTCTGGTAGACAGGGTAAAATAGAAGTAGCATTGCCTTTTATGATTTAGCCTTGGAAGTCTCACATAACATCATTTCTGCTGTACTCGTTGGTCAAAGCAGATATAAGCTTGCCCAGATACAGAGAGAGGGGACAGAGACCTCACTTCTTGGTGGGAGGAAAGTCAAAAAATCTGTGGACATGTTTTGAAACCTGCTAAGTCCTCATAGAAATTCAAGTACCATTGACTGGCATTTATACTCAACATTGCAGTCAGAGATCCTTTGCAGCCTTAACCTTTGAGGATAATGTTTTCTCCTTTGATGTGTAGGTCATTGAGGGTATTTGCTTCCAATAGAGACCAATATTATAAAAATTAAAGTCTAATCCAGGGTATACCCTGTTTCATCAGGTTTTTTGTTTTTGATTTTAGTTTTTTGTGTTTTAGCTCACAGGCTGTGTCTTGAAGCTTCCCTCCACTGCATTGGTGCTTTTATACGATGGCTTAATATTATGGAAAACAGTGTTTTTAAAGCAACACCCATATTGAATGAAGGCACTTATACAGAGTTTTCAGCTTTGTCTTAAGAGTGTCATGTAGTTCTAAAGCTGTCTCTTTAATTGTGAGCAAGTTTGTTCCTGCATACCTCTCTGTTTGATGTAAAACTTGAGCACACAGAGAAAATTCACACACAAGGCAGTATGATTTTTTGATGTTACATTTATATGTCCCCTGATTTACCAACCATGAATGAGTCAATCCATGCTACAAAATAAGTATAGCAGAACAGAACAGATATTCTTTATAGAGTAGCTTCCTTTATTGTATTCTTTCCTGCTGTATAATATTATGCATTTGTATATACATATTAGTGTTTGTGGGTGTATTTATAGACCCTCACCAAAAAAATACTATAAATTATGAGTGATTTAAGGAATTTGGGGGAGGTTATTTTGAGTGATGTGGTGATTTCATAACCCAACCTCCATCCCATGCCAAATGTAACTCTGATATAGCTTGAGATGCCTGTTAGCTGTCCAGGTAAAGATGTCTTAAAGACTATTCAAAATGCTGGGTCTGGGATTAGGACAAAATTCTGGAGTAGAGATGAAAATTTTTGGAGGTTAATACATATGACTACATGAATATGGATGAGATTATTCTTAAAAATTAGGTGGAAGACCATAAAGAAAAAGTCATGAGGAAGGTTTGATATGAGCTGGGTTTTAAAGTTAAAAGGGTTTCAGTGGGGAAGAAAGCATGACATTGACAATAAAAATACAGTGCTTATTCATTATCCAGAGGTGATTTTAATGTGCACATATCTAGATTTGTTACATGTACTTACAAACATATACCTATAAATGTATAATTTTACACAAGTGGAACTGTTCCACAATGGTGAGTTGCAATTATATCATAGTATTTCATGGAGCTCTTGCCTTAGCAACAATCTATATATAGCTCATCTTTTAAAAAACATGAATAATGATACCTAATGTTTATTAATATTCACTTTTTCTCAGCCTCTGCGACTAGAGGCTTTACAGAGATTGATTACTTTTAATTTCCCCATCAATCTGATGGATTAAATACAGTTATCCCTCTTTTACAGTAAGGAAAGAGCTTAAATAACTATTCAAAATTACACAGCTAGTGTGTGGTAGAGCAGTGATTTATTCTCAGACTTGATGGATGTATCATAATTTCCTTAACTAGTCACCTATTGGTAAAAATTTAGGGTATTTTCAGGTTTTTACTATGATAAAAATGCTCCAGTGACTATCCATGTATCTCTACCTTTGTTTACTTCATTAGGATAAACTCTTGAATGAGATTATTCATTTAAGCTTTTTAAGGGATTGAAGTTTAAAAATTTTGTTTTTAATTTGAACCATTATAAAACAGTTCGATATAATTTTGCTAGAAGACACTTAATATGAAGTAATTATTTTACTTCTGGTTTTCTGTGTTGGTAGATATCTGTTCCTTGTAAGGAAAGTCCAGCACCTCCTGTGAATAATACTTGTGCTACATCTGAAGATTCCTTGGCCCTTTACAATAGAGTGGCTGTTCAAGGGGATGTGGTTCGGGAATTAAAAGCCAAGAAAGCAGCAAAGGAAGACGTAGATGCAGCTGTAAAACAGCTTTTGTCTTTGAAAGCTGAATATAAGGAGAAAACTGGCCAGGAATATAAACCTGGAAATCCTCCTACTGGAATAATACAGAATATTTCTTCTACATCATCAGCAAGTATTCTGGAACATAAATCTCTGTATGATGAAGTTGCTGCACAAGGGGAGGTAGTTCGTAAGCTAAAAGCTGAAAAAGCTCCTAAGGTCAGTATGCTGGAGTGAGTCAAGACCACATTTAAAGTAAGCATATGAATTCAAACTGTTTATGGTAGTCTCATCTTCTTATAAAACAAATTGTTTATAGACTGTCTGCTCGAATATTTTGACATAACAATCAGCATTTACTGCTACCTGCTATGTGTCAAGCTCTGAAAATATAAACAAGGAGCTCACAATCTAGTGAGGAGGAGGGTAGCTTGCTGGGAAAGAAACATACAGACTCACTGTAATCTTGTGTGCTGTAACTGTAATCTTGTATGACATGTATTTATATATATTATGTGAAGTATTTGTGGTTATAAATGGCAGAGATGGATAAAACAATTTATAAAGGATATTTTAAAATAGTCCTGAATTACAAGTAGCTTGTTATGGGTGAACAAAGTTCAGAGGAAGGCACTCTAAGTGTAGAACTGTGCTTGTCAGGCTTTATTTAACAGAATTACTGGAGGGCTTGTTAAGACACAGATTGCTAGGCCATACCGCTTGATTTTCTGCTTCAGTAGGTCCAGAGCATGCAGAGAATATGTATTTCTAAAAAGTTGTTCAGGCGATGCTGATGCTGCTGGCCCAAGGATCGTGCTTTGAGAACCACTAGTATAGAAGATAACACCAGCAAAGGTAGAGAGGTAGGAAGGTGCAAGGTGTATTCAGGGAATGGTGAATGAGTTACCACAAGTTTTTGACCAGCGATTATCTCACACTTCTCGTAGGGGAGCCTTCAAATGATGAATTTTGACTGAAGTATAAATTATATTCTTGTTTCAGTATGTCCTTAGGCAAAACATTTAGCCAAGTGGGTGTAGCACCTAGTGTGGAGCAGGGTTACTTGCTGTATGTCGAGACAAAAGGATAGAGAAGGATTACGTTTAATACTGAGGATAAACAGTTCCACTCAAACAGTGGCATCGTTCTAAAACATGATCAAATAAATAATGCTGTAACTGGGTATAATTCAGTCACTGATGAGCTGCCAAAAATTGTAGAATTCAGGCTATGGCATATACACAGAGAAGTATGGTGCATCACTGGGTTTGACTGATGTGGCTAAAGGGGCTCAGGCTGGGGACTCCGTTACCTGAAGCTGCAAGCTGTCACCTTGTTAACAAGTTAATGGCATCTGACAGGAAACCCTGCCACCTAAGATACTTTCCATTCATGAACATTTGACCTCTGCTGGGGAGAGAAAATGCTTTGGGAGACTTTGAGGTTTTGCCCAGCAGTTAATATTTTTCTGTCTCCCCATTGTGAATGGTGAGAAATCTTATTCTTCTCTTTTATCTTTAGTGAGCCTGTTGAGGTCCTGCAGAGCCATGATGATCTAAAACAGCTTTGCTTCAAGCCATAAAGGCTGCTAGATGTACAGGTTTAGAATATAAATCCTTGATGTTTCCTACCCTGTAGTGAGGTTGGGAGCAATTTTGCACTTTATATTTGTTGAACACTTAACTATGAACCGCTTTTTAGAAGTAATTTGAGGGGAAAAGCTTTGGTCTTCAAATTTCTTCTTTCTGAGAATACATTGAGAATGTGCTGATTCTTAGCTAATTATGCATTGAGTATTAACAGCAGCAACTATTATACTTGGGGTGATAGCTACATCTCTCATCTTATTGGGTTAATGGATTATGTCATGCTTTTGGGAAATAACACTATTGAAGTAGTGAAAAGTCAGCTTGTAAGTAAAAAAAATCTAAATTTCTTTGGTAATTGGGTAGGTATTTGATACTTATAAATGTGTTACTGAAATAAACAACTTCAGTTTAGTCTAACCTGCATTTATTAAATGCCTACTGTGTACCATATCAGTGTGTCAAAATAAAGGCCTCAATGTTGTTAATAGATTGTTGGAAACTGTGACTTTAAGTGCAATGACATATACTGATAGATTAATTGATACAAACAAGAGTCAAGTTACTGTGGCATATTTCTGATCACAAAAACATTATCAAACTTCTAAATAAAGACCAAAACAGCTTGGCACAGTGGTATGCTCCGATGGTCCCAGCTGCTGAGGAGGAATGGTCTCTTGAGCCTGGGAGTTTGAGTCCAGCCTGGGCAACATAGCAAGACTTTGTCTCTTTAACAGAAAAAGAAAAAAAAAAAAAGACCAAAACACTTATAATAATATTAAACATTGAAATCAATGTAAGCTATACATACATTGAATAAAGATTAATAAAAACAAGTAAGATAATTATTTACAAGTTATTCCATTTCAGGGTTGTGGGTGGCCAATGCTAATTCTGACAGCTCAGGGTGCAAGGCAAGAGCCAACCTGGGACAGCATGCCATTCCATTGAAGGGTACACACACACCCCCATACTCACTCAGACTGGGACCACTTAGTCACGCCAGTTCACCAAATGTGCACATTGGTAGGATGTGGGAGGAAGCCAGAATACCCAGAGAAAGCTCATGCAGATGTGGGGAGAACATGCAAACAACATAAGAGACAGTGGCATTTGCAGACAATCAGTTATTTTTTTCTCATCGATGTTATGGTGAAATGACTTTGAACAAAACATTATTTGAGGATCCTGCTGTATTGCTTATATTTTTTTCTCTAAATGCTGGCAATCAACAGGGCACTCTTGTAGAGAACCAACGCATTTACTGACAATGGAATTAGTATGTAGCCTACATCTAGCACTGTGTTGTATACTTTTTAATCCTTACAACATCCATGTCAAATAATATGCGAAGAACATTACTTTTTCTTTTTGCTTGTTTTATAATAGTAACCAATAAGAAACTGTGAACATAAAAGTAATTTCCTGAAGTTAGCAAAGCTTGGGTTAAATTTTTAAATGATTTTCGTGTTATTTCCCATAAGAGGTGGTGGCAGTGGGGTATTGCATTGAGAGCCCTAGAGAGTTATGGTTTTACTGGTTTGTTACTATTTATTAAGCAGATCTGTGCTTGTTTTACATTAACAATTTGCCTAACCGTCTTAACCATTCCATTTTCTACAAAAGTAGTTATTTTACCATGTCATATTTAATGGTTAGAAAAGTGACCAGCTGAAGATCTAAAGTTAGCTGTTTTCAGTTGGACTTTTCTTGCTCTTATTTGGTTGGTTTTTCTCCCCCTCCCCTATCTGCTTCAGAATCAGATAGGGGACTCTGAAAGAACTTTCAAACATAAAGGCAGAGTATAGCAAAATGATAGGCAAGGAATAAAAACCTGAAAGTCTACGTTCGTTCAATTCCCCCTTCAAGTCTACCTTCTTTTGCTCTTCTTACCTTTTTTCTGGTGCTCAATAGGTTGCTGCATTAAAACAGTGGATCAAACAGATACGATGTGAGGCGTAACAGAATACCCCAAAGATGTAGTAATACTGAATACTAAGTTACTTTAAAAATTAAAGTCATTTTTTGTTTTGAGACAAGGTCTCTGTTGCCTGGGTTAGAGTGCAACAGAGTGTGTCATCATAGTTCACTGCAGCCTGAAACTCCTGGGCTCAAGTGATCCTCCTACCTCAGCCTCCTGAGTAGCTGGGATGACAGACATGCACTGCCATGCCTGGCTAATTTAAAAAATATTTTGTAGAGACATGGTCTCGCTGTGTTGCCCGCGTATCTCAAACTCCTGACCTCAAGCAGTCCTCCTGCCTCAGCCTGCCAAAGTGCTAGGATTATAGGCGTGAGCCACCACACCTGGCCTAAGGTCACCTTTTAAATTTTAAATATTAACTTGTAAAGTTCTAAAGTTGATAAAGTTCTTTTTTTTTTTTATTAAAGTTCCATTCTCTCTCTATGGAGAAATGTTTCCATCTAGTGGCTGCTGCAAAAATAGCTGAGTACTTTCCATTCTAAATGTAACTAGGTGAGTTCTCCGTTTTCTCCATTTTTTGACCTCCCAATTTTCAATCATAATTTTAGAATCACTTTTACTTACTTCAGATTCCCACCTTAAACCTTGACTGAATGAAGTCTTTTGTGTAGGATGTTTTCCTTCTCATTGATCTACATCAGCAGTCATTTATTGAAAACTTTTCATGTTTGTGTTGGCATATGTTAGGTAAGCTTAAAACAGTCTTTGTTCATTAAGAACTTAAAAGTCTATCAACAAGCACTCGTTTAAGCTTCTGCTTTTGTACAATATTGTACAAAATAGTACGCCTTCTAATTTCTATATATGTCTTTTAATCCAGAAAACTGGAATACCGAAAGGGATTATTTTTCCCCCATCCTTCAGTTCTGTATTATGTATTCTAAGAGATGGATCCAGAGTAAGACTCAAGATCTCTTTTGAAAAGCAGTTTTCGTGACATGTTAGTAGGGTTAAAAGGTACATTTAGATCATTGTCTCATACCTTCTATAATGCTACACAAACCATAGTGGTCAAGATCACAGCCTCTGGAATAAACCCTAGATTCAACACCAGCTCTGACACTTATCGTGTAACTTTGGGCGAGGAACTTAATTTTTCTAAGCTTTACTTCTGTAAAATAAGGATAAGTGTTGTTTTGAGAATTAAATAAGGTAATTCATGTAAAGTACCTATCGTAGTGTTTGGCACACAGTAAATATGCCCTAAAATGATAATGATTACTTTTCATATTCATAATTCTAATTTTCTCAAGAATCTTTGGGACCCTTCTAAATCATCAGAAAAAATTGCATAATGATAATTAGTATAATTTTACTCTTTTTGGAAAAATAACCTGAATAAGTTACTTAATATTTAGAATATTCCATGTCCCAGGGGCAGGGAGCAGGCACAGTACATGTATATATATAATTTTTCTCAGAGTATGGCATTTAATAATGAAGTAGTTTACCCACCTTAATTTTCTCCTTTATAATTTTTAAAATTGTAATCTTGCCAAACTAGGGTTTTTTCCGTGTGAAAAGTATATTTCACTTCAAATGCCAGTGAATGCTGCTTTTAGTGTAAAATGGAACTTCTTTCAAATTGGCATTTTTCTAGAAATGGTGGCAAGGAAGTCCCTTAACTTTTTTCTATTTTCTTTTAACTGATGGAAATTTCTCTTTTTCTTGATTCTCGTATGTCTGGTTAACTTTGCCCTTTTTCTTAGGATAAGATGGATTCTGTTATGAAAATTCTTTTAGTTCTAAAAAAAAAATGAATGGGAGACATTTCAGGAGTACAAATCAGACAACCTACCTTCTTTTTGTTCATTTCTCTTAATTTTACTCCCTTTGTGTGGGTTTGGTATGACAGACTAAGTCAGCAAGCAGGAAAACGTTCTATTATAAATTAGTTAGACAGGCCGGGCGCAGTGGCTCACGCCTGTAATCCTAGTACTCTGGGAGGCCGAGACAGGTGGATTGCTCAAGGTCAGGAGTTCGAAACCAGCCAGAGCAAGAGCGAGACCCCCGTCTCTACTAATAATAGAGAGAAATTAATTGGCCAACTAAATATGTAGAGAAAAAATTAGCCAGGCATGGTGGCGCATGCCTGTAGTCCTGGCTACTCGGGAGGCTGAGGCAGAAGGATCGCTTGAGCCCAGGAGTGTGAGATTGCTGTGACCAGGCTGACGCCACAGCACTGTAGCCCAGGCAACACAGTGAGATGCTGTCTCAAAATAAATAAATAAATAAAAATAAATTAGTTAGACAAAGAAATGTGATTTGCTGTCTCATAGAATGACTTTTTTTTAAAGGTGTACCAGTGCTTTCCTGGATTCCTCAGACCCTCCTTTGAGTATTCTTCCTACCTTCTGTTGAGTGTCACTTACCTATGTGGAGTACAGTTAGAATGTAGCAGTAAAAATTGCATAGGGTAATTTGGAAGCACTTTTTCTCTTTATTTCAATTGATACCTAGAGATTCCCAGTGGTACACTGGTTTGTGGGTAGATGGTACCACCATTTCGGGTAAGGCATCCAGCTTGAGTCCTTTGCCTGTATTGCAGTCCTTCTGTAGGGTCACAAGTGTCTCATTTGTGCCGAGTGTATCATTATTTGTCATTATGATTATGTCGAAGTATTAGGGGTTGAAATATATGGGTGAGTGTCTAATTAAAAACTTCAACATACTTTCTTATTTCATTGTAAAGTTTTAAAAGAGTGATGTAAGTCTCTGAAGTTGGGCTCAAACTTTATTTTTTCAATGTTGTATTAAATGTCTCTTTAGCCAGTTGAAAAAAATAAGGTTTGTATAGGCAGAGTCATTCATCTTATCTTTACTCTGATTTTGTAAATTCTGATTTCACTATTTACAGACCCAGTGCTTGACACTGACAGTTTACTTGGATGTTCTATAATTTGTCTGTTTACTTTATATAAAATGGAAAGTTACAGTGGTGTATGTCTATGGGTGTTTTTTATTCTTATGGCTTGTATATGGGAGAGTATATGTAACTTATATTTTTAATGTTTCTTTAGCTTTATCTCTTGTTTTAGGCTGATGATTTAACATGGGTTTCTCCATGATTAACTTAGGAATACTTTGCTCATAATTGAAGATTTTTAAATGACATTGAAATGTACAGGAATTTCAGAAAGTATTAAATATTTTATCTCTTTTCCTCTTTTATCTCAGGCTAAAATAAATGAAGCTGTAGAATGCTTACTGTCCCTGAAAGCTCAATATAAAGAAAAAACTGGGAAGGAGTATATACCCGGTCAGCCTCCATTATCTCAAAGTTCAGATTCCAGTCTAACCAGAAACTCTGAGGCTGCTGATCCAGAATCACCAGAAGCCAAAATACTTTTTGACAAAGTAGCTTCTCAAGGAGAAGTAGTTCGGAAACTTAAAGCTGAAAAAGCCGCTAAGGTTAGTGTGGTATTGTGTTTGTATGTTTTTGTTTTTTACACTTCAGCCTATTTTCTTTGCCTGGAACATTTTCTGTCCCATCAAATTTGGCTAGTTTCTACTCATATTTTGGTTCTCAACTCTCTTATCTTGCCTATTAGAGAATCCTTTGATCTTTTTGTCACCCAACTAAACTTGACTGGATGTTTTCATATGACACTGCCCTTCCCCGACAAAATACTTAAACACTCTATATTAAATTGGTTATTTCTTTCTAATCTGTAAGATCCCAGAGAATAGGGACCTAGACCCTAGCATAGTGCCTAGCTCATTGTAGACCCTTAATATTTAACTGTTTTTGATTTATTTTCCTAAAGCTCTATCAGTCTGAAATAGTAGGTTTTATTTTGAGCTCTGGTATAGTTTGTGCTAATTCTGTTATCTTTATAGGAGTAGGATTTTTTTTGTACAGATTTATGAGTGGAAGACAGTAAGTTATCATAGGTTTTTGAAGTTATAAATATAGAATGTGATTATTGTCGTCTTTGTAATTGTGAAATGTTCAACTTATATGATGGCTGTTAACATAGATGCCCATGGAATACGTTATATAATAGTGCTTTCTAAGAGAACTTTTGGCTGGCCGGGCGCGGTGGCTCACCTCTGTAATCCTAGCACTCTGGGAGGCCGAGGTGGGAGGATTGCTCGAGGTCAGGAGTTTGAAACCAGCCTGAACAAGAGCGAGACCTCGTCTCTACTAAAAATAGAAAGAAATTCATTGGTCAACTAAAATATATAGAAAACATTGGCCGGGCATGGTGGCTTATGCCTGTAGTCTCAGCAGCTCGGGAGGCTGAGGCAGGAGAATTGCTTGAGCCCAGGAGTTTGAGATTGCTCTGAGCTAGGCTGATGCCACGGCACTCTAGCCCGGGCAACAGAGTGAGACTCTGTCTCAAAAAAAAAAAAAAAAAAAAAAAAGAGAACTTTTGGCAGTAATGGAAATGTTCTGTAATAATATTGTCTAATACAGTAGTTATTAGCCACCTGTGGCAGTTGAACACTTGAATGTGGCTACAGTGACTAAGGAAATGAATTTTTAATTTTATTTACTTAAATTAAATTTAAATACCCACTTCTGGCTTGTGGCTATTGTTTGGGCGGTACAGTTATAGACTACTTTTTTGCATAGTTCTATCCGTTTGTGATATTCTTTTATTTTCAGTAATTAGTGTGTTTAACACTCTCAACTCCTTACCTCATACCTCTCTGCCTTTAGTTGTGTTTGTAAACCTGCTTTTAAAGCTTTGGAAGTTGTATTTGTTTAAGTATGCTTAGGCAGTAATTTTAATTAAATATCATCTTCTCTTTTTCTCCTTTGTTCAACTGAAGGATCAAGTAGATACAGCTGTACAAGAACTCCTTCGGCTGAAGGCACAGTACAAGTCTCTGACGGGAGTAGAATATAAGCCTGTGTCTGGCACTGGAGCTGAGGACAAGGATAAGAAGAAGAAAGAAAAAGACAATAAATCTGAAAAGCAGAATAAGCCTCAGAAACAAAATGATGGCCAAAAGAAAGACTCTTCTAAAAACCAAGGAAGTGGGCTTCCACCATCAGGTGGGGCAGGAGAAGGACAAGGGCCTAAGAAACAGACCAGGTAATAAAACATAGAAAGGTTATTTGAAGTAAAGCAGAGTTTTGAGTGAATTCAATTTTTTAAGAACAGATTTTTATTTATGTATTTATTTATTTATTAATGAGATGGAGTCTCGTGCTATGACGTCAGCCTAGCTTATAGCAACCTAAAACTGGGCTCAAGCAATTCTCCTGCTTCAGCCTCCCAAGTAGTTGTGACTACCAGGGCTAGCCACCACACCCAGCTAGTTTTTCTATTTTTAGTAGAGATGGGGGTCTTGCTCTTGCTGAGGCTGGTCTTGAACCCCTCAGCTTAAGGGATCTTCCTGCCTTGCTCTCCCAGAGTGCTAGGATTACAGGCATGAGCCACCGCTCCCGACCCACAAATTTTGATTAGTTTGGTTATCATGTTAAGGCAGAGAATACTAAAGCTCTGATGTCAGCAGATAGCATTTGTTAGTTTTCAATTTATTTAATTTTTAAATGGGTCTCACATTCATTTGTTGGGGTCAAGAATCTCAGAATAAAGGAAATTAGTTCTTAGGTTGTTTCCTATCTTTCTAGTTTCCCTTCTCACCATAATGAATTGGTAACCAATATTACCAGTTGCTTCTGTATTTGTTGAGAGATTTTTTTTTGATTATATAAATAAATACCAATATGTATAAATATTGCCCCCTCCCTTTTAACACAGTTGGTAGCCTAATTATACACATTGTTTTGCACCTTAAAAACAGATTTTTTCAAATGAAAATCTCTTGTGAAGACTAAATGAGAACTTTATTCTCAATAGGCTTTTTAAATTGATAGTTTAAACATAAAACAAAGTTGATTTAAAGACCTGATACATGGCACTTGATAATGATATTACAGATCAAGTAGGGGAAGTGATTGATAATCAGTAATGGTGCTGGGACATTTGGTTTTCCATATGAAAAAATACACATACCATCTAGTTTGTGTAAATACACTTTGTGATATTTGCATAACAACAAAATTGCCTAATGATGCATTTCTCAGAACATATCCACATCGTTAAGTGACATGTTTGTAATTCCCTTGTCTGTGATCCCCATCCCAAAATTGGAGTGAACTTTGTGATTGGTTTCCTTTAATGGTTTAATAAGAAGAAAAGCTGTTATTGAGATACTTTGGTTTTAGCTTTGTTTAGCTGAATTTCAAATTCTGCTGCCTCTTGTTTCTTACATCATACACACAATGTCTTCTTAAATAAAAGAATGTAACAGTTATTTTTCCTTATGCCTATTGACTGGATGGTCAGATTTATAAAATAACGGAAGAGAGGATAGAACTTCCAACCTTTTACTTTCTGATTGCTTGTGAAAATGCCAGGTTTCACATAGGCATTTTGTTTAAATGTGTCAAAGTGAGACAACAGAAAATACAAACGCAAATACATTAAAATTTTAAGCCAATAAAGCTTTATTTATAAACTCTAAAAAGATGTATCTTTTATAAAACACAACTAATGAGTAGATCTTTCATTGTGGATCATGAGACCACCCTGAATAATTGTTGATGTTTCAGGAAAAGGATTATTGTCTACAATAGTTTTTTATTGCAGATCTAGTTTATTTTACAAGCATCTATCTCTTCAACTTTTATTGTAGTTAAGGGAAAAACTTGTAGCATATGTATGTACTTAATGTGCACACATAAATACACATATATACATACGTATGTGTGTGTTTATAGCCATTGTTTTTATTTTTAGGTGTTATTTTCAGTGAAATGCTGATCTTAATAACTGTAACTTTATCTGGCAAAAGAACCTTCTTTTTTAGTGGGAGAATATATGTGAATAGGCCGTGTCTCTATTACAAATACATTACCTTAAAAAGAACTTTGTAAAAGAGGTATCTGCATTAAAATCATAGTTTTTGTTACATTTGGCTTTCCTAGTTTTTTATGGATAATATCTCACCTTTTAAGAGGTAACTCACCTGTTTTATAGGTTTAAAACATTATTTGGGAATGAATATAGAAATAACTCACACTAAAGAAAAACTATTCTATTTTAAACTTTAGAGGTTTAGTTTCATTTATCCTGAAAGCCATTGCTGAATTAAAGAGATTTATATTTTATTTTTCATATCTGCAGGTTGGGTCTTGAGGCAAAGAAAGAAGAAAATCTTGCTGATTGGTATTCTCAAGTGAGTATGCATTCAGTTGATTTTTATGTTTTAAATTTCTGTAGGGCTGAATTATATTTAGATTCTAAAGTCTAGGCACAAAGTTAATAGTAATAATGTATAATACCTTTACTACAGAGAACAGTCATTTAACATGTGGCAGTTTTCATAGCATAGTCACATAAAGTATTGAATTGAAAAGTAGCCCCACAAGATAGTCATTATTTGATTTTTTTTTTTTTAAATGATGTGAAGGCATTAGTCCAGACTCACATAGATAGTAAATAGCAGAGACAAGATTGGAATTCAAGTCTTCTTAAGAGTTTGGAGGCCTGTTATGTGGTGGTTCTCAGTATGCTAAGGTCTGTTTTACTCCCATTATGACCTTCCATGTTAAGGGAATGTATTGATAGTGCAAGCCTCCAGATTTGAATTTTGGTTGTCATACTCTTGCCACTTGTGCTAGAATTTTGGTTCAATTTAGGCTTTAAAGACTTTATTTTTCTTTTAAAAAGGTCATCACAAAATCAGAAATGATTGAATACCACGATGTAAGTGGCTGCTACATTCTTCGTCCCTGGGCCTATGCCATTTGGGAATCCATCAAGGACTTTTTTGATGCTGAGATCAAGAAACTTGGTGTTGAAAACTGCTATTTCCCCATGTTTGTGTCTCAAGGTGCGTTAGAGAAAGAGAAGACTCACGTTGCTGACTTTGCCCCTGAGGTAAGTAGTGTATAGTTTTCTTCATAAACCCAAAAGGATGTTTTCAATAGTGTATAATAACCAATTTAGAGAAAAGTAAAGCCGTTTTTGTTAAAAGATTTTATTTCTGCCTCTATTGCAAGTTGTATTTGTCACATTAATTAACTGACTTTTCCTTTTCTCATGGTATTTAGGTAAATAAGTCCATACTTTTCCTCACAGTGAACAGCAGCAATTACTTTAACTTGCCTTAATTGATGTAGCAAAATTGAAATAGAGAAAATCTGCATTTGTACTGTTGCTCTAAAATGCTGTTGAAAAAAAATGTGTGAAAAATGATTTTATCTTACTAGGTTGCTTGGGTTACAAGATCTGGCAAAACAGAGTTGGCAGAACCAATTGCCATTCGTCCTACTAGTGAAACAGGTGAGAATGGGCCTTGGAGTGCAGGAGAAAGCTCATTGAACCTTAGACACAGCTTCTAGAGTTGAGTCTCAGCTTTGTTTTGTGACATTTATAGCTCTTGTTGGCAATATAAAGTTTAATGAATGTTGATAAAGATTGAAGGCAAACTTAAGTTGTCTGGAATTTTACTCTCTGTACAGTGTTCATCGCAGAACTCTTTATCGTTAGATATAGGGGTTTTTTTAAACACTCATTTTTTACATTGTGCTGTCATTGTTTTAGAGCTTTTCAAGGAATTTCTTGGAATAATTTTTGTTCTTAGAATTGATTATAAAATTGCAAACACTAATGCTTTATGCCATATTTACTTTCACATTTTGTCATTTTAATAATACACTTAGATTTGCCTTCATGTGGGGTTTTTATAGGTTGCTAAGTACTTTCATTTATGTCATCTTGTATTATTCTTAAGACAATGTTGTAAGGAAGGTGGGGCAGTTATTGTTATTTCTGTTTTATAGGTAAAGAAAGGTCTCTGAAAGATTAAATGATTTTCCTAAAATTAAACACAGTAAATGGGAATGCCAGCGGCATTTTTGAGTCTTTGGGCTTGATAATGTCTTTCAAAGTGTTCACCCATCTGCAGAGTTAAGGATTGTTTGCTCTATTTTTTGATACATCTAGTGATATTCTTGTATAATACATTATTGAAATTATGGTACCAGCTTGCTTTCTCAGACCATATTGACAAAATTTTGTTTTGGTTCACTAATTATAGATCATGAGCAGGCTATTCTAAGACAGGCACCTTTATTTAGCAATTTATGGCAAGGGCTTTCATACTCTGTGTTGGTGCATCAGATCTCATTTAAATTCTGGTCTAATACATAACTGTGCTGGATTTCTCAAATTATTTAACTTCTATAAGCTCAGCCTCTACATCTTTAAAATTGAGATTATGACATCTACTTTATGGGTTAGGTGTGAGAATTGAACACGATAATGAATGCAAAGAACTTAACAAAGAACATGGGATATACTAGTGTTTTTAAAAACATATAAAGTGTGGCCGGGCGCGGTGGCTCGAGCCTGTAATCCTAGCACTCTGGGAGGCCGAGGCGGGCGGATTGCTCAAGGTCAGGAGTTCGAAACCTGCCTGAGCAAGAGCGAGACATCGTCTCTACTATAAATAGAAAAAAATTAATTGGCCAACTAAAAAATATATAGAAAAAATTAGCCGGGCATGGTGGCGCATGCCTGTAGTCCTAGCTACTCAGGAGGCTGAGGCAGAAGGATCACTTGAGCCCAGGAGTTTGAGGTTGCTGTGAGCTAGGCTGACGCCATGCACTCACTCTAGCCCGGGCAGCAGAGTGAGACTCTGTTTCAAAAAAAAAAAAAACATATAAAATGTGAAAAGCAGGCAAAGTAAATTAAATGGTAAATGTAAATCTCATGTGAAGAATAATAAACTATGGGCTGGGTGCTGTGGCTCACACCTGTAATCCTAGCACTTTGGGAGACCGAGGCAGGCGGATCACTTGAGGCCAGGAATTTGAGGTTGCTGTGAGCTATGATGATGCCACTGAACTCTAGCCCAGGCAACAGAGTGAGACCCTGTCTCAAAAAAATGTGTGTACACACACACACACACACACACACACACACACACACACACAGAGACATATAATGATCAAGTTTGGTAGATCTATGTCCTTGTGTAATATACTTTATGAAACAGATAACACCATTCACTTAACTATTACAAACATTGGAAATATATTACACAAACATATATTTAATTCCTGTTAATTATCCTGCTGGTTTAACTCTTACCAGACTTAAAGAAGAAATAAAACCTTAAATGACTAACTCCCTCTGTTTTCCTGTGTCTTTCAGTAATGTATCCTGCATATGCAAAATGGGTTCAGTCACACAGAGACCTGCCCATCAGGCTCAATCAGTGGTGCAATGTGGTGGTAAGTACACACCCATCTTACATTCTTTCATTGTTATTCTGGTTTGTTTTTTCTTTTGTTTTTTTAAAGTACACTTTGCTTTTTATTTTTAAAGGACTGGGAGTGTGGAAGCATTTTTAAAGTATTTTGGATCCCAATTATAATTTTTGATTACTTACCATGGAAAATTGTTAATAGAAATTGAAAAGTTCTCTATAATGACCAAATTGTATTCTTGCCTCTTCTAGCGTTGGGAGTTCAAGCACCCTCAGCCTTTCCTACGTACTCGTGAGTTCCTTTGGCAGGAAGGGCACAGTGCTTTTGCTACTGTTGAAGAAGCAGCAGAAGAGGTATAAAAAGTTGTCATCCATATTAACTATGTTCCATTTCTTTGTTCAGGCTCAGCTATTTTATTTTATTACTTAAAATTTATGTAACACCTATTAAAAGAAAAATCAAATTAATTCAGATGTACATGGGGTTAAGAATCTGCTTATTGAAATGTTTCAGTAAATGAAATATGCTATTTTAAACTTTCAGGAGAAAATAATTTTGGACTTTAATGTGTGGAAAAAATTATAATCCCATTATTAAAATTAATTTTCAGGAGATTTTTTCACCTTGATTAATTATATCTTTAAAAAGCATTTATTTTATATTCTAAATTTATAAACATTTAAAAAAGTTAACAACTTTTCATACTGCTTTGTTGAATATCTTCCTTAATAAATTCACACTGGCTGCATTAACCTTTTCATAAAAAAAGGTTTTTATTGTTTGAAGTGCTTTTCCCAACACAGTAAGTTTTAAATAGTGTAGTTTTACAGATCTGTAATGAATAAATATACCCTAAATTTGAACACATTTATATTTAAAATGTTGTTGCAGGTCTTGCAGATACTTGACTTATATGCTCAAATATATGAAGAACTCCTGGCAATTCCTGTTGTGAAAGGAAGAAAAACTGAAAAAGAGAAATTTGCGGGAGGAGACTATACAACTACAGTAGAAGCATTTATATCTGCTAGTGGAAGAGCTATTCAGGTATCAGACTACTGCATAAGATTTGTAGGTGACTGTAACCTCGGTCCATGGGCAGATCCAATAATTTCTTCTGTCATCAGAAAAGTAGTCTCTTTTAAAAAATAAGTATTTCATGTGCTTTCTAGACCATATTATAATTTCAAGCAAGTCCCATTTCTCTAAATCTCCAAGGTGTGTTAAGTCATGGCATGTATCCTGAATTAACTAAGTATGAATTCCTTTTTAACCCTTATAGTTAAAGTTACTCCTATGAAAGGGTCTGCCCAGAGCAAAACATTTGAAAATAATATTTTTTTTTTTTTACTAATTCTAGTCTCTTGTTATATCAGTTATGTTTATATTGTAAAACCTTATGTAATATAAGAAGGGAGACAAAACAGGTCTAGTGCCATTTTAAAGCATGTGATCTTATAGTAATCATTTTCAAAGGCATAACAGGTTATTAAAATTAAAGGTTATATTTCTTTATTTTAGGGAGCAACATCACATCATTTAGGGCAAAATTTTTCCAAAATGTTTGAAATCATTTTTGAAGATCCAAAGACACCAGGAGAGAAACAATTTGCCTATCAAAACTCCTGGGGCCTGACAACTCGAACTATTGGTGTTATGACCATGGTTCATGGGGACAACATGGGATTAGTATTACCACCCCGTGTAGCCTGTGTTCAGGTAAGAAAAGTATTTCTGTTTATCGTTTATTTTACAAAATACAAGCCATATTTACTAAAGCAAATTTGAATGGGTGATTTTCTGAATGTCATTCAGATAGATTTCTCTGATAATAAAAACAACATAGAGTACAGTCTATACCCCAGTATTGTGTAACTGTGTATCATTTGCATTATTTCTTGTTTCTTACTGTTAATTTTTAAACCTGCTTTCTATTAATATAAAACTTTTTTAGAAATCATTTTTTGAAGTGACTTATAATAAGTGAAATGAAGTATAGTAGGTCAAATGAAAATGCGTTTAGCATCGATAAGTGATATGCAGGTAATTAGTAGACATTATATATAAATTAGAAATCACACAAGCTGATCCATGTTAAGATTTATAGTCACTAGTAGGTTTGGACTCCTGCATATTATGTAGTTATAGGACCTCATTACTTCTATATGTTGTTTCTTTGTATAAATTTGGGACATTGTGCTGGATTCTAGGTGGTGGTTATTCCTTGTGGCATTACAAATGCACTTTCTGAGGAAGACAAAGAAGCGCTGATTGCAAAATGCAATGATTATCGCAGGCGGCTACTCAATGTTAACATTCGAGTTAGAGTTGATTTGCGAGAGAACTATTCTCCAGGTTGGAAATTCAATCACTGGGAGCTCAAGGTAAATTCCTTAGTTGTATCTTTTACCCTCCATGCTCCCAATTTGAATTTAGATTTCCTCTATTATTTTACAAGTTTTTATAAAACTTAAGGCTTTTTCATTACTTTTCTCTATTTTGATAATTGTATTAGTAAGTTCTTCTTCACTCAAACTGTTGAGCACCAACAGTTCATAGCTTTGTAATAGTGACACCTAACATTTATATATTTGCTAAATTTAAAATTATTTTAGTGGAAGTTTATTTTTATTACATTAGAATAAAAATGATCTTGAAGCCCTTGTTTATGATTAATAAACCTCATGTGGCTAGTATACTAAAATGTTTATGCCAGGAATGCATATAACAAATAAGTCATTTAAACAGTAAGACCATCAGAATAGTGGCACAACCTGGCTGTCATTGTTATAGCTAATAGTAAAACATCTGAGAGTATTTGATACTTAAGTGTTCACACCACATTGTTTCATACCAGTTTGTTGATTTTTATTTTGTATGCACAAAACCAGTCTAAATTCTGCTGTATTGTTTTTAATGTAACTTTCATCTATTGCACATTGTCATTAATAGATGATCTATGCTCTTACTTCCATTTTATAAATTTCTGGGATTTAACATTTTTTTCTTAAACACTGAAACGGAATCCTGCTGGATCTAGAAATTAAGAGTCAAAAATATGTAAACTCACATTGTAGGAAGTGAGACAAGAGAATTGAAATGTAGCTCTAAGCTTTCAAGTATGGAAGCTCAGCAATATTGGGATTATTCAGTATTGATGCGCCTAGAGTTCCTGGAGTTGCTAATATTTATCATCTTATTTGTTTTAAATTGCCCCTGAGGTAAATCTTCTGTGCTGAAAAATAGTAATTATGTTGATACTGCTTCCCTTTTATGTCATACACTTGCTCTTTAATGTGCTCTCCTACCTTTAATGAAGACTTTCTCTGCGTAATTTCACCTTTAATTGTAAACTTTTTTGCTTACTTAGAAATAACTATTTGTGATACCAGTTTACAGCTTCTCTAAACCAGTTTCTATTTACCTGGGGTACCAAATGTTAAAGGAGAAACTTACTCCCTGCTGTTAGCCGAATTAAAAAGAAAAACAGTTAACCATATTCACTCCTGAATTTGTTCTCTTCCCTTTTCCTCTTTTATTCACCCCTTATCCTAAGACTAACTTGGCATCATCTCTGTCGTTCTTCATCTACATTTCTTATCTACATTCCTCAGGAAACAAACCACCTGCATTCTAAACTTGATACCTAAAATTAACATGGAGAAAGAGAGTTTCCCTATCTAGTGGAAAGCATTAATAATACTTTTTAATACCATTTAGTTCCATTTAGTCCCAGGAATTCCTGAGGAAAAAAGACATTTTATGAGATCTAGGTTTATGTTTATTTGATAATGATTAACTTTGTAAAGTGTGTGTGTGAGTGATATATATGTGTATTGTGACACTCATTCGGATTAATAATGGGAGGTTTAGTACAGTTTGGTTGCAAGACCAGAACCCAGCAACTCTGTAATTCTTCTTCAGTATCCCTTCCTGTATTATGAAAATAGAAAGGGGGAAATATGAGTTAATTAACCACCTGTCTATTTACTGTGTTGAAGGATTAAGATAATTTTGTGTTGCTGTTGAAAAGAAAAAACACAGCTTTTTAATTAAATTCATAACTAGTTACGTGGAGAACACTGGACAAAATATTTGCCTTCTCTCTTACTTGGCTTTAGATTGCCTTTCCAGCTTTTGCTTTTCTTTATCTCCTTTCATATACCCCTTTCTCTCTTCACAATCTGTTTTTCCACCTCTGTCTTTATGCTATTTCTTCTACCTGAGTTGTAAAATTTTTTATTATGAAATAGTCACAAACTTAAAGCAAGTACAGTACAAAGAATTTTTTTCCTGTCTGAATCATTTGAAAATAAGATGCTAACTAAATGCTCCATCACCCTGCAAGCATACTTTCCCACATAATCACAGTACAACCAACAAAGTAATAAGTATGTTCATGTTGGTATATTACTATCATCTAATTTTAGAACCCTATCCAGGTTTCATGAGTTGTCTCACTAGTGTCTGTCATAGAAGGAACTAGTTCAGAATTGTGTGTTGCATGCGGTTATCATGTCTCTTTAATCTCTTTTAGTCTGGAATAGTTCCTAAGTTTTTCTTTGATTATCATGATCTTGATAATCACATTTCTTATTAGCCTTTTTATTAATTAATTTATATTTTTCTGTATCTATGGTTTCTGATATTATTTAGTAGGTTATAATCTGTTACCATCATTATTTTTTCGATGCTCAAAATATCTCCAGTTTGACCAGTAGGATCTCTTATAGCTAGCTTTTGTGTCCTTGGACATTGCCCATCATTTTTTGAGCACTTCCTTGCTTCTTGACACATAGTGTTGTAGAATATTTTATAGAGTGTTCTTTAGTTTCGTTGAAACTAAATTAATTATTCATTAATTTTTGCCTTCTCCAGTAACTGTTCTCTCTTCTAGCTGAGGAATAGCTTCTCACTTCTGATTTCTGTATTCATTCTGTTTTTTATATGCATGCTTTATTTACCTTACAAAGCATAAAGCTCCATGAGGACAGGATCTATTTCTTATTCATCTTTTAAATTTCATTGTACTTAGCACTGTGTCTTACAAATGCATGTAATACATCCAGTGTAATACATTGGATGAATAAATGGAAATCGTAAGGTAATAGTTAGCATATGACAGTTTGTTCCATGGTGTTCTTCATCTCATTTTATAAAATAAGTCTTCTCTAGGGATAAATCAGGATTTCTAGAGTAACATTTTTAAATTTTCCTATGGCTTTGATTTGGGGTACCACCCAGCATCTAACTTGTATGCAGAAGCACCAAACTTATAGTACAAAAATCCAAAATTAGTTTGAGAGGATGATTCACTCAAAAAAATTATTTAAAATCTATTTATTAGATAAGATTCTAGGGCCTAAAAATGAGATGTCTCCCTAAGCCTTAAGGTTTTAATCCTCCTATGGAGATACACATTCACAAGGATTGAACATGCACAAGTCTCTTTTTTTTTTTTTTTTTTTTTAAATACAACAGGTTCTTACTTTGTTGCCCAGGTTAGAGTACAGTGGCCCAATCATAGCTGATTGTAACCTTGAATTCCTGGGTTCAAGTGATCCTCCTGCCTCAGCCTCCTGAGTAGCTAGGACTACAGGCACATGCCAGTGCATGTGGCTAATTTTTTAATTTTTTGTAGAGATGAGGTCTTGCTATGTTGCTCAGGCTGGTCTTGAACTTCCGGCCTTAAGAGATCTTCCTATCTCAGCCTCCCAAAATGCTGAGATTACAGACATGAGCCACCATGCCCAGCCTACAAGTCTTAAACTTGAAGATAATCAGTCCTTAAAAACCAAAGAATATAGGGGAGTGGTTCTCAAAGTGTAGTCCCAGGACCAACAATGTCAGCATCACTTGAGAACTTATTAGAAATATAAATTGTCAGGCTCCATTCCCAACCTACTTTAATAAAAAACTCTGGAGGTGGAGCCCAGCAATCTGTGCTTTAACATTCCCTCCAGGTGATTTCTAATGCATGCTAAAGCTAGAGTATCCACTATGACTGAGTCAAGAATGTGTCAAGGTGCTGATCCCCTTGGTGGCTTGGCAGGGGGGCTTTAGCTTCAAGAAGCCTTCTCTGTTTATTCCCATGTACTGTACAAATATAATTCTCTGTGTGCTATTTTGTAAGAAAGGTTGGGAATGCTGATCTAGACAACTACCCTCTTAGGTTTCTCCATTAAGAGGTTCGTTAGAATAATACCAGCAGATTTTTTTTCTGTAGGTTTATGCCTTATTGGAATAGGTTTCTATACTATCTTGTGAATATTACCTGCTTTTTTCTTGTTTAGCTATGCTTTTGCTTTTTGGGTTTTTATCATTTATAGAAGATAAAGCCATGAAGTAAGTCTGTATATTCAAGTGGAGGTGTGCATATATCATTTTAACTGCCTTTTTTGGTTTGTAGGGTGTTCCCATTAGACTTGAAGTTGGGCCACGTGATATGAAGAGCTGTCAGTTTGTAGCTGTCAGACGAGATACTGGAGAAAAGCTGACAATTGCTGAAAATGAGGCTGAGACTAAACTTCAGGCTATTTTGGAAGACATCCATGTGACCCTTTTCACAAGGTAGTTTTTCACAATTTCTGTGTCTCTTGTCTTCAAATCCTACTCAAACTTTGAGATCTGTGTGAAGGAATTTTGAGGTTACCCCAGCTGAAAATAATCTTTCCCTCTGAACTCCCATGCTGCTTAACTTGCCACTCGCTGGGTTTTCAACTTGTATCGTGGTTATTTTTCTAAGTGCCTTCTGCTCCCGACTAGGTTTGCAGCAGTGGATTTTCTGTACCCTGGATTAATTTAGGTTAATTTTAGATCCAGGCTTTTATGAGATATAAATGTGAAGTATTAAGGTATTGACTCTTCACCTGCTGAATACACATTGGCAGCACCTGGAAATCTTTAATAAATACCAGTACCTGGGCCCCTTCCCAGAGACACTAGTTTAATTGGTCTAGAGAGGGTCTGGCAACTATACTGTCAAAAGCTCCTGTGGCGATGATAATGTAGCCAAGGCTGAGAGCCTCCTGATTGAGATTGGGGGTAAGGGATGGGGAAGGGTCCCAGAGCTGCCCTGACCTGTGGAGAGAAAATCTTTTAGAACCACAGATCTTCAAGCAGAGCCACCAGAAGATTGGTGTCATTAGTGTGACACCTTATTTTCTTTCCTGCTCACAGAGAGGAAGGCCCACTACCACTAGGGAGAGAGGCTTAGTTGGAGGGAGAGTAGTACCCACATCTTATTCCTTTATCTTCTAATACCTTGTGCGTAACTCACATTAGGCCTCAATAAATCTTGCATTGGAAGGAATGAACTAGTTCTAGCCATGGCTTTGGTGCTTATTTATGCATCTTTTGTCTTACCCTAAAATGAGGCTGTATTTTGATGGGTTATTTTAAGGAATTTGTTTGGCCTACATAAGATATAATGCATTTGAAGTTCATTTGAATTAAGAACAGGTCTTTAAAGCTGTTTCTTCTTACTGCTCCCATTTAAATAGTGCATTTAGTGCTGTGGTTCTGTTCTAGGGATTCTCCTCAGAATCACCTGGGGGCTTTGGGAACGGAAACATGCCTGAGTCTCACACCTAACTATTCTGATTTACTTGACTTAAGATGGGTTCTGGTCTGGTGTTATGTTGAGATACTCTTCGTGTAATTCAGATCCACATCTTTGATTGGAAAAAACACTGCTTTAGTGCTAAAAAGCAGTTCTTTCATTGACATTTCTGTTTAGTAAATTTGGGTTAATGTAAATTGCATAAAGATGCATTTTTCACCATGAGAAGCAATCAAAAGTTTATTTTTATTATAAATGAAAAGAAAAAACCTTACACACATTTTGTGTTTTTTCCCCTCAAATTGTTCCTCTTTTAAATGTTGCTTACACTTCTATAAACTCGTTGAGAACAATCTTTTTCTTATTTTTTTATTTACTGTGATAATACAAAAATTAGAATGTTATGGGTAAGCACTTAGTAAATATTTGCCAGATGAATTTATTAATAGAGAGGTGACATTTTTATAGAAGAATCATTTTCAAGCTTTTCCTTGCCTACATCCAAGTTTTCTAGTCTTTTTTTTTTACATGTGTGATATTAGTTTGCATTTAGTTTACTTTTAGCAGTAATTTTTTGTTTCTATATATATGTATTTTTTTTTTTTTTTTTTGAGAAAGAGTGTCATCCAGTGTCCCTGGGTAGAGTGCAGTGACTGTAGTCACTGTAAGCTCCAGGTCCTGGGCTGTGAGCGATCCTTCTGCCTCAGCCTCTGGGTTAGCTGGGACTGCAGGCGCTTGCCACCACTCCCGGCTGGGTTTGTGGTTTTGTGTATTTTTTTTTTTTTTGTATATTTTTTGTTTCTTGTCTCTAGAGATGGGGTCTCACTATGCTTAGAGTGGTGTCGAACCCCTGAGCTGCAGCAATCCTCCCACCTCGGTCTTCCAGAAAACTAGGATTACAGGCATGAGCCACTGCGCCCGGCCATCTCTATATTTTTTTCTATTAAAATATATGTGCTCGTTATAGAAAAATTATGAAATACTAAAAAATATAAAGAAAAAACAACTGGCTGTAGTCTTACTGTCCAGATATAATTAATGAAAGCATTTTGGTGTATTTCCCTTTTTTTCCTACATGAGTGGGTGAATATGAGTGTGTGTAGTTAAGATCATTTTACATACACAAATTCAGATTATAATTTTCCACTTCAGGTGAGCTTGTCTTACCATTAGGTTTTAATTTCACTTTTTATCTTATACATTACAACAACTGTTTATAAAATATAGGTCCTTTGAATAGATCTAAGTTCTAGACAGTAGTTTGTTAGGATAATGCTACTTTCATATTATTTAAGAAGGTGTCAAATTATACTGACTTATGGTTAGATCCTTGTTTTACCTTGTACAAAGGAACTAATATATGAATTAATTTTACTATATCAAGGATATGGTGATATGGACTTTGTCAAGGGTTTGATTGTTTAGCTCACATTAGACTGTATTTGTTTCATAACATCAGGTATTTGAACAGTTATTTTTACTTTAAGAAGTTCTATGTGAGTGAAGTAGACTACACTGCTGTAACAAAGAGAGGATCAGCATTGTGAATTTAAACAACACCTTCCAAATTCTTTCATGAAACATTGTGAGGTCAGTGTTGCAGGTCTGCAGTGGTTCCCTTGGTTATCCTTCCGGATTTTAGATTATTTCCATTTTATTGACTCTGCCATCCCCTGGTGCGGGTGCCATTTACATGGTCAAAACTAGATCGCAGTCGTCTCCAGACTGTTGCTGCTTGGGAAGTGGGAGAAAGGTAGGAGCCATGCCCACTGCCTTAAAGCTTAAGCCTCGGAAGTGACATATTACTTTCCCTAGATCTCGTTGGCTGTAACTTTGTCACATGGGCCCATCTCACTACAGAAAAATCATAAGGGGAAGAAAAGTGACAACTCATTATTTAAAGGGGAGAGGACACACAGAAAAAGGAGGAGGAGGGTGGGCAGCAGAGGCAAGTGATTACATTCTTGTGAGGCCCAGGAAATCTACATTTTATATAAGATAAGGTTAATGTGTGAGAACTAGGGAGTGAAGAATCAATTATGTAAATGTCCCTGGGTATGTGGAAGAATGATCTTGTCTCTATTCTGCACCTGGGAAGATAAACTTGTGATCAGCATCATTAGTGTGCAATCTAGCAGACTTAAGTTTTAGTAGCTAGATTTAGCCTTTATACGAAAGTTACAATTTGCATGTCCTTGTTTATGGGAGGCCAGCAAGGAATTTCCTTAGGAATGATCTGTGGGGGTCAGTCCTTGTAGATGCCTGAGGCCTCTTGCCTTTCTGTGAGGATCTGGCTGGAGTATAATGTTAGTTACAGCCATTCTTTTGGAAGAGGGTGTTGCATGACTCAGCCTCAAGGCTGGATTTTGCCTTTTGCATAAGAAACTTGGTGAGAGGGGGTCTGGGGGTGGTGGTGGTGTTTTGTTTTTTGTTTGTTTTTTTTCTTTAAACAGGAGGAAACAGATTTTGCAGACAGCTAGCAATCTCTGGCACAGAGTTCCATGGCCTTAGTCCTGAGATTCAGAAATAAACAAATATATCTTTTCTTTCTGAGTTACCACCTATGAGTGGGCCTCATGTAATGTGTTACTTCGAATGTGGAGGAGAATAGTATTTATTTGCATTTTGAAAACCCAAGGTTCTTCAAAAAGAGAATTACATAGTATGTGAAAATATCTTGAATAACATACATTTATGTGTTTTTCCTTTTCAAAACGTTTTTATGACTTTGTATTTGATTAACACAATAGCCTACATGGTAGACTTACCTAGAATATTTTTTCCAATTTTGTAGAAAGGAGAACTAAGACCATAGAGGTTTAAAAAATAATCCAGACTCCCATAGGTAGTAAGTGGCATAACCAGGAATGGAATGTTGGTCAATAGAGATTTAACAACAGTAGCAAAAGCTTTAATAACCCATTACTATGTGATTGGCAAATTTCCCATACATTTAAGGCTTATTATTATGTTCAATGATAAGGTAATTGCCAGTCATTTCCAATGAGAGTTGAGATTCATTTGAGTTCTTCTGACATCTAGGTTGAAGTTATGCTTATCTTATGTGTTTGTTTGTTTGTTTCTTTTTTGAGGCAGGGTCTTCCTCTGTTGTCTGTGCTAGAGTGCAGTGGCACCAGCATAGCTCACTGCAACCTCCACCTCCTGGGCTCAAGCCATCCTACCTGGGCCTCCCAAAGTGCTAGGATTATAGACTCAAGCCACTGTGCTCAGTCAGTCTTATGTGTTTAACACTTTGACTTATTAGTGAGAAAAATTATGTATTCTTTTCTAATTTTTTTTTTGGTAGGGCTTCTGAAGACCTTAAGACTCATATGGCTGTAGCTAATACAATGGAAGACTTTCAAAAGATACTGGATTCTGGAAAGGTGAGAGACTTGTGAAAAGTTTTGAATAAAAAATATTTCAGTAAATTGTTTTTTAAGACTCACTGAGTTTATGTATGGCATTAATCCCTTTTTAAGCCAATCACATAAAACGATTATACATTACTCAACATTATATACTATTTTCTACCGACTTTCCCAAAGCATTATAACATTATACCATTTTTGGATAGTACTTGTGAACTGATTATGTAAAAGCCTTTCTCATACTTGATATGCTGCTTTCTAAACAACATTCATTCTGTATGCTCCTTAATGTCTTCATTATTGAAAATTTTCGTTTTGTTATTTCAGTTTAAGTGTCTACAAGTAACCATTGTTCTAGTTTTAGAAATGTAATAATGTGCAGATTCCTAAAACAAGGTGAAAAGTCAGTTTCTTTCAATTTCCTGACCATACCCCAACTCTAAATTGAACTTACTGAATTAACGTGAAGAACAGTGCTGTTCATGTCTAAGCCTATTTTTTGGAATGAGGAGCTACCTCTGGCTCCTTAAAATTCCATAGGCTTTTGTTACTAGGTAGTTAATGGCTCTTTTAGATTTCATCAGTTTTATGTATTGTGTGTATGCAGCTGTTCCTAGCTGAAACTATACGTTCCATAAATACTAAATTCTGATTTGCAAAGTTATTAATTATTGGAATGAATCACTTGTGGACTTTAGCATTTGATTATACAACCAGTCCTTGTGTCCCCACATTACAAGTGAGAAACCATGAGCCAGAGTCTAAATGAATTATCCCCAACTACACAAGAAGCAGACCTGCTGCTAGAGTTTAGAGCTGTCTTCTGTCTCAGTTTAATGCACTTTCCTCATATCTTTTTTTTTTACATGCTGAGAATGAGCAAGAATTTAGGCAAAACTTTTAACTATTATATGGTCATAACCTACTAACTAGTAGGCCTCTTATTACATGAGCTGGGAAAGTTAATCTCTCTGGCCCTCAATTTACTATTCTGTAAAATAAGTACAAAATATGTAATTTCAAAGTCCCCTTCAGATTCCGGTATTTAGCTTTCTATTCTTCTTAGTTTATGGCCTTTGTAATCTTTCAACTTTTTGGGTTCCATAATTTTTACTTGACTCAAACTCTAGCTACTTTTAATAGAAGGCTAGAGAATGAAAAGTCATTGCTGCAGTATATTTTTTCTTTCACTGTATTTATGATTTTTTGTGTTCCATTAACTACTGGATTTTAAATTTTGTTTTATTATAGAAATATGATAATCTGAGCCTATAATCCTAGCACTTTGGGAGGCCAAGGTAGGATGGCTTGAGCCCCCAGGAGTTGGAGGTTGCAGTGAGCTATGCTGGTGCCACTGCACTCTAGCCCAGCCAGCGTCTGCAACACAGTTCATTACAGACATTGCATAAGAGTTAATAAATCAATAGAGTAACTATCAGATAATCCATTGCTTTCAAAGAAATTAATCCCACCAGGTATTACTGGAATCATTATCTTTTATTCTAGTATTAGGTAAGTTACTGTAGCGATTTCAACATCTATTCAAAAGTCGTACATGTGTTATTTTAGTTGTATGTCCAAAGAGCACACAGGACCAGAAAGCAAATTTTGTTTCTTATATTCAGTGGTCAGATCCATCCCCTATCTTACCTCTCATGCTGGTCAGCTTAGATATGTTAACTGACCATCAAGTAATCTTCGAGGCTGTTGTAATAAAATTGTATTTACTAGGAGGGGAGAAGGAGGAAGGGACCTTTGGACCTTTGAATGTAGGTGAAAGTTTGACTTTTCTAGTCTTCTATTGGTATAAATGAAAATAAATTTTTATATCTGATTTATAAGACTTGATTTTAGTATTTTTCCAAGGAGAGAATAAATGAAAAATAAATGCTATTAATATATATTCTTTACTGTTGTCATGCATTACTAATCTTCTATTAATTGTTAGGATTTTTGAGTATTGCTCTATCTTCTCATTAACATTTTCTACTAAAGAATTTAAGATATTACATATTGCTAAAGATTGTGTCTTTTTAAAAACATAGATAAAAAATGATCAAAAATAAAAAAGTAAACACCTTTTTATGGCTGAATAAATAGCCTCAAAATATCTTTGCATATGAATGAATGCCAAACATAAATGACTAGAAATCTCAGCTCGTATCATCTAAACTTTACTTTGAAGCTAGAAAGAATCAATATGTTGTTTACAAAATTATCACTTAAGACTCCAAATACATTTAATTAATAACAACTTGAATTTGTCCACATGCTATAATCATTTTAAATTTTAAAAATTATTATTTTAGAAATACAAACCTTCTCAAGGCTTAGTAATTTTTTTCTTAGAGAAAAAGAAAATGACTTTGTTTACTATAAAAAAACTTTTGAAAGTTAGAAAAATATGGCTGTAAATGTTTGTAAGTTAATAGAAGTAAAAGCTTCAGAGAAACCAGATTTGTATTTGTAACCCAAAGATACTCTTTGTAATTAATTTTTTTTTTTTTTTTTTTTTGAGACACAGTCTTACTCTGTTGCCCGGGCTAGAGTGCCGTGGCATCAGCCTAGCTCACAGCAACCTCAAACTCCTGGGCTCAAGCGATCCTCCTGCCTCAGCCTCCCGAGTAGCTGGGACTACAAGCATGTGCCACCATGCCCTGCTAATTTTTTTTTCTATATATTTTTAGTTTGGCTAATTAATCTTTCTATTATTAGTAGAGACGGAGTCTCGCTCTTGCTCAGGCTGGTTTCGAACTCCTGACCTTGAGTGATCCACCCGCCTCAGCCTCCCAGAGTGCTAGGATTACAGGTGTGAGCCACCTCGCCCGGCCTAATTCTTAATATTTTATCATTGTTAAGTTAGAGACAGTGATTAAAATTTTCCCTCAGTCTGTCTTTTGTAATGAATTTTAAATAATACTTTTATTATGAGTGTACATTTTTTCATGCTTTTTGTTTGTATAAATGCTGATGATTTATCAACTTTGAATGCCAGGAAGTAACTTTGTATTATTTCAGCTCTTATATCTCTAGGTTTGTTTTTGCTTTAGTTTTCATTGCACAAATAATTTCTATTAGGTCATTAAATATGAAATGTCCAATTTTTAATCAAAAGTTTAGTTTATTATATCTCATGCAAGAAACAGTGCAATTAATTAATCAAAGTATATACCTAAGCTATCAACATGGTTTTGCCATCTTAACAGTATCTTGCTTACGCCAGCAGCGAATAAGCCTGGAGAGCGAGTGACGATGAAATCATGAAAGATGTTTTCTAAAGCTTGTTGAGAATTGAATATTTTTGCTTGCAAAAAGTGGTCCAAAGCCTGGAAGAAGGGGAAGGCATTTGGTGCGAGGTCTGGTGAATACAGTGGATGACAGAGTTTCCAAGTCCAGCTGCTATAGCTTGAACAGCATTGGTTTTTGTGACATGTGGTCTTGCAAGAGGATTGACCTGTCTCCATTGACCAATCTCGGCTGCTTAATCACAAGCATCCTCATCATTTCATCCAATTGGTTGCAGTAGACATCCGCTGTAAATGATTGACCAGGTTTCATGAAGCTATAGTGGATAATGCCAATGCTGGACCACCAAACGGATGACACCATTAGCCTTTTTGAATGAGTATTCAGTTTTGGACTGTGTTTACGCACTTCATCTTTATCCAACCATTTTGCCAAACACTTGCAGTTGTCACAAAGAATCCATTTTTCATCACACTTAACAATACTTTGTAGAAATGGTTCGCCTTTATGTTGTGATAGCAGAGAAAGGCAAGCTTTGAGACAGTTTCTTTTCTGATGATTAAGTCATGTGGTACCCATCTATCCAGCTTCTTTACCTTGTCCATTTGTTTCAAATGGTCCAGTATTATTAGAATAGTAATGTCAGCCTTTACTGCTAATTCATGGGTAGAGTGAGATGGATTGGCTTCCACGATAGCTTTTAGTTCATCATTATCCACCTTGGTCTCAGGTCACCCACATGGCTCATTTTCAGGATTAAAATCACCAGAATGAACTTCTCAAATCATTGATGTACTAGCCACTTCCTTCCCAAACACTTCATTGATATCTTGAGCTGTCTGCGCTGCATTGGTTCCACGACGGAACTCATATTTAAAAATAACACGGATCTTTGACTTATCCATGGTTTCACAAAAATTGCTGTAAAAAAATTTGACAGATAATCACAAGCCAAACCTTGCATTTGAAATAATGAGGATGTACCTTCACAATAACAATAAAATAAGAAATGTGAAAATGAAATATCAGAGATGTCAACGGTCAAACTTAATATTTAAGGAAATTGGACATTCCATACTTAATAACCTAATATATTAAAACTTCTCTACATGTTTATTATTTCCATCTCTGCCACCTTTTCTCCACCCACTCACTCCCACCCTCAGGACTAACCTAAAAATTTATCACCTCTTTATTGTTTTAAGGCAAATTATCAAATAATAGTCTATCAGCTTTGGGAATTTGGCTAACACATTTTACTGGTTAAACATAAGGGATTTGGATAACTTCATCACCCTGCACTATTTTTATCTGATAAATTACTTGTTTCTCTATAATTTCCTAATCTCTATTTATTTTTACTTCTTCAAAGAAGCTTCTTGAAACATTTTAAGCCCAATCCCAACTGCACGGAAAGGTTTACAGGAGGAACTCTTAATTTGAGTGTGGATGTGTGGCTGGGAATTGTTGATGCGAAGCTGATCAGGAAGCTGGGAACATGTTGCTATTACCTCTGTCTCTTGGGTCTCCCCTTTCATAGATCTCTAAATTGCCTTCAGCTACTTTTAAACTGTATTTCTAATGTGTACAGATTACTCACACTTTTGCCTTTCCCATCATTAACTCTCCAGGAATTTTTTTGTATGTCTACTGCATAATTGCTATGCAGATTGCTACGTAGACAAACCTCATTTTGAAGTAGACATGCTACGAAAAATATAGCATTCACAACTAGGAGAAATTTTAATACTGTCTAGTCCAACATTCACATTTTCATAAAACCCAGAGCTAAAGATTTTCAAACAGATAATAAATTTCAAAATTAGGATAAAATCCTAGGTTTCTTGATTCTGCTATTATTCTATGTGATCAATGGAAGAAAAATTGAGAGGTTTTTTTTTCTTATACAAAATAATTTTTGGGCTTTAAAAATGATCCACTTACCTGTGTAACATGTTAGAAACATTGTGGCATAAAGTGAAGTTTGCCTGATTATTGATTGCTACTGTTACTTGCTATCTGTCTCTCCCTTTTATCCTCCTGATAACCTTTAACAGGCAATAGTCCCAATTTGGAATGAGGGAGATATAAGTGGGGGGATCCAGCTTCTCTTCAGTCACTGTGTTGTAGCCAGTTTATTGGGACATTTTAGTGTATTGCAAAGATGTCTTTGTTATGTCTTGATGTTCTATGAGTGTAGGTTTTGGATAGTGGAAAAACATTGTTTTCTATCTCTTATACCTCTGAGCAAAGTTTCTAGCAGGTTTGTAAAAGTATCATGGCCTGAAAGGGCTGGGAGACTTATCCTGTTTTTTGCTTATAAGTTTAATAGAGAACTCAAATGTTCCTTCCATAGGATAGAATAGAAGGATTTTATAAATATGGAATACGTTTCTTTTTTTTATTAGATTGTTCAGATTCCATTCTGTGGAGAAATTGACTGTGAAGACTGGATCAAAAAGACCACTGCCAGGTAAGCATAATTAAATGATCAAACTCATGAGGTATTGCAATGGAAAGAAATAGCAACATACAGCATAAATGGATAAAATTCTTACTTGTTTTTAATTTTAGGGATCAAGATCTTGAACCTGGTGCTCCGTCCATGGGCGCTAAAAGCCTTTGCATCCCCTTCAAACCACTCTGTGAACTGCAGCCTGGAGCCAAATGCATCTGTGGCAAGAAGCCTGCCAAGTACTACACCCTGTTTGGTCGTAGTTACTAAAGGATAAAACAAAACCCCCTCTCCAATTCTCCTCACTTTTTAAAAAATTGATATTATTATCTTCTCAGATACAGTTTTATGATTTTTTTAAAATAAGAGCTCTAAAAGGAAGTCACATGACACAATTATTCTTATGCCCAAATTAACTGTGGAAAAGGCTTTTCTGTAAACAACTCCAGTAATAAATATCATAAACTAATACTGTTTTATGTTATTCATTTCGTCTGAAATGCATTGTGTGCTACACAGAAATTCCTACAAAGAGATGAAGCTAGCAGAAAGCTAGGCAACTGTTGTTGATCTAAGCATACCTCAAGATGTCTCAGACCTTGAACCACCAATTATCCCCTGTGTGGTGTATCTTGAAGCACGTCCTTTCCATAGCTCCTAATACTGAATCTAAAATTGCCCCGAATCTTTCTGTTTAAAAAACAAAGCAAAAGCACAAATTGAAAAAGAATAGTAATAATAATAAAGCTTTTCCTCGAGCTTCTTTTTCCCCCTGGTTACTATTGGGTCTTTGGAAAAAAGTTCTTAGTTTCTGAAAGAGTGATGAATCCTCCTGGCTTCTACTTCTTACTCTGTACTTTTCCTCACCCGTCTGCCCGCACCACCACTCTATTTTTACTGAGATCACTAAATGCTTCTGACCAAAGGTAATGTTCACTTCTTAGTTTCTTACCTTACTTTATCACTCTGCAGCATTTAGTACTCTTTTTATTAAAATTATTCCTATGACCTGCCCTCCCTTCCTCTGTAACTCTTTTTGTTAGTTACCAGTCTTTCACTGGCTTTTCTTCCTTGGCCTGCTTCTTAGACACCGGTGTACTAAACTTCCATACTTGGCCCTCTCCTTCTGCTGCCTGATCATCTTCATCTAGTCTCACAGTTTCAAATGGCGTTCGTAGGCTAATGACTCCAACATTTTTTATCTCCAGGTCTGAGCTCTAGACCCTTTTCCAGCTACATACTGAATTCTCTTGAGTGTTACATCAATAGTTTAGGTCAACATGTCCCCAAAACCTCATTTCACCCTCTACCCCTAGGCCTCCTTCTCCTCCTGTAGTATTTCCTGCCTGGAAGATTAGCACTGCCAAAATGCATCCAAAAACCTACGAGTCATTCTAGGCAGCCCCTCCAACACTGTCATCCATCTTCAATGGTCAGCAAAACATGTTTCTGTTACCTCTAATGTCTCTTGGGTCTCCCCTTTCATAGATCTCTAGATTGCCTTCAGACCTTGGTCCCTCTTGTGCTGATTACTGTAATGTCCTCTAGTTTCCTCTCCAGGCCACTCCACATTTCTACAGTGTATTTTTTCCTATAACAGACAACTTACTAAAATGTTTTTCTTCCCCTTAAAACCGTTGTGGTTCACCATCATTTATTTATTTATTTATTTTTGAGACAGAGTCTCACTCTGTTGCCTGGGCTAGAGTGTCATGGCATGGGCCTACCTCACAGCAACCTCAAACTCCTGGGCTAAAGCAATCCTTCTGCCTCAGTCTCCTGAGTTGCTGGGACTATAGGCATGCGCCACCATGCTTGGCTAATTTTTTATGTATGTACTGTTAGTTGTCCAGCTAATTTCTTTCTATTTTTTTTTTTAGTAGAGATGAGGTCTCGCTCTTGGTCAGGCTGGTCTCAAACTCCTGAGCTCAAACAATCCACCCACCTTGGTCTCCCAGAGTGCTAGGATTATAGGTGTGAGCCACCATGCCCGGCCACGCCATCATTTATAGGATAAAATTTAAACCCCTTAGAGTAGTCTGGCTCAATACCCATCCAGTTATTTTCTTCTGCCAATCCAGCATAGTCTTTTGCAACCTATCCATTTGGGATTTCCTGTAAACAACATGTTTCCTGTCTCTGTCCTTTGCCTGGAGTGCCTTTTGTCCCTCATTTCTAGTCTACTGGGTAAGTCTCTAATTTCAGGACCCTATTCCAATATGCTTTTCCACTTGGTAGTGATAAATATTAATACACCAGTAGAGGGAAAAGACTTTTAAAAAGACTTGAATTTTGAGCTGCACTCTTAACGGATGAGTAGAATTGCAATAAATAGAGGAGGAAGGACATTCCAGGCAGAGGGACCAAGAGATGCAAGGGCACAAAAGTGCATGGTATGTATGAGAACACTGAAGAATTGTTCTTAATGTTGGTAGGGAGTTACCAATTGAAAGCAGATTAAATAGAGCGTGCTTTCAAGACAGATGTTTGAGTATGTGTGTTCACATACCTAGCTTAATGAGATCAACTGAAATATATGAGCCACATTTTTATACTCAGAACCATAATTTCCTATTGATTTATGGTAGTTCATAATGTTTTATCTTACTCTATCCTTAGTAGCTATGTAAATGTTTCTTCAGTTGTAAAATGGAGAGTCCAATACCTGTGTCGTAGAGTTATTCTGCCTCATAGAGTAAGATAGTTAGAACAATGCCCAGCACATACTAGTAAGTAAGAGCTATTGTTGGTTATAATTCTGCAGGGTGAACCGGAAGTAGCTCCTAATATATAGCTCTAGTTATAGTAGTTACTTTAGCTACTAATTATTTTTCTGAAAACCAACATAAATGCATTTAGGGGACAAGGGTTTTTGTTGTCAGTCCATGACAAAAGCTTAAAAGCTCTAGATTAGAGACATAACCACACATTTTGCCTAACCACTGGCCGTTTTGGAGAAAGTGGCCATCTCTGGTGCAAAGACAAATCTCCACTCTATTTTTTGAAACTTCAGATGTGTAGGACTAATCACAGCAAAGCTTGAAGCTTGCTGCTTTAGAGGAAGTCAATATTTAAAGAAACTCTGTAGAGTAATTATTTTAAGGAAGGAATCCCTCACCCAAAATGTACCTCTTATAAATTGGCTTTTTTCTTAAACTGAGATTTAGCTAAATTATCAGGACTTTTTCAAATTTCATACCTTAAGAGTGGTGGTGCCTTTCATAAACCTAAATGCAAACAATATACTTTAAGAAATGAGTACTACTTGATGCAGGTGACAGCTATAAACCAGATATATGACTGAGTCACAAAAGTGATTGTGTGCCTAGTGTTCATGACAGCAAAAAGAAAGCAGGTCAAGACATTTACTACTGGCTCTGTTCACTGGGACAAGTGTACCTACACTACATCTTAGCAATTTCTAGTTCATCCATGGGAGTATGTTTAAAATAGTTTTTCATTATGCCAGTAAATCACATGAAGCCTTTATGAGAATTGAACAATAATGGCAACTGATGGGACTCATTTGGAGAGGATTTGAGTCTTAAGATCAGCAGCAGCAGAACACTTACAAAAGTCAGTAAGGAGGAAGGCATTTGGACCAGGAATTGGATGGATCACCCCATTTACATCTGATTCTTGTTGTTAATATTAGTCATCTGCCACGTAACTATGGTGCTCAGGGTTTGTCAGTACCATCAGAAAGTTGGGGGAGGCAGCTACTACCATCCTGGTATTTTCAAACATAGCTTTGGCCCTTGGCTTGTCACTTTTACTATGTCTAGAAAATGCTAGCCATTTATTTAACAAATGTGAATGCCTGCTCTGCGTACAGGGTCAGAGGATACAACAGTGAGTAAAAAAAAAAAATTAGACATGATTTTTCCTTTTCTTGGCTGTCCTTGAAATAGTTGGATTTGAGATGCAAAACCAGGCAATCAGCAGTAGAAAGGAGATAGGCAATGAATTGGGCTGAGTGTTGTTAGTAAGAGGCCATAGCTCCATGACCCTCACTACAGCATGAGATCATCCCCATCACCAGCAGCAGCATGCTGAGAACTTTCCCTCTGTAGTGGAGATGATTAATACCTGGAGAATTAACCCTTCTCTGCCACGCCATCAGGCTTAAAATGACAGGAATAAACACATTTTTTTTCCTTGCGGTTCAGTAGGCAATGTTAAGCCAACATCTTTGCTCAACTTTGCTGGAACGTATGAGAGTCTGGAACATGAGTTTTACTGAAATGATATGAAAGAATTAAATAAATATCATGTAATAGGGATATTTCAAAATAAAGTATGTCACTAAAACCAAATTTTGTGATGAACATACCTATTGAATGGGGAACTTTAGAGCATAGAAGCTGGTGACAATGGTGGTAATGTCAGTATTACTTTGTATGCAGGAAAATATGTAATTGTATTATATTTCCCTCATTCATTCATTCACCCTCCTTCTTTTTCATATTATTTCATACCTTCTTCTCCTCAAATGTCCCATGCTTCCCCTTGTTGATCATCAGTTGATCATCTTGATTTCTACTTCACTAAGAAGATAGAGGCAGTAAGAATAGAACCTTTGGGACCTCCCACCCCCACATCCACCATGTGAAATGGCGTCATCACTTCCAGTCCTCAATGTCCTTGCCCGCTCAGTGTTTGGCTCAGCTGATTCTCCCTCTTTGAAACATATTCCTTTTGGCCTTCAGAACACTATTCTCTCCTATTTTCCCTTTTCTCTCTCTGGTCCTTCCCTCTCACCTTTTCATGTTTTCTTCCCTTTTCTGTCTCCTCACATTTTCTGGTAACTTCATCCAGTCTCGGGGCTTTGAATACTAGATATTGTCAACTCCCAACTTCACATACTTCCAGCCTAAACCTGTCGCCTGAGCTCTAGGCTCATTCAGCAGCCTACGTGGCTTTTCTACTAGGATGTCTAATGGACATGCCAAGCCTAGCATCATTTCCACCCCTCCTCCCACTGCTGCTCCGACAGCAGTCATTTTAGTCTCACCTTTTTCTCAGTTGCAGCCCTGCTCTTCCAGGTCAAAACCCTAGTGTCATCTTGACATTTTCTTCCTCTGATCCCTTCACATCTGATTACTCAGAAAATGTTGACTCTAATTTCAAAGTATCTCCTGACAGGCCAGCTTCACATGAATGTGACTTGTGCAGTTGCACAGTGCCTGGTTTAAATTGCTGTGCTGTTGCTGTCTTCAAACTATTTTTTTTTTTTTTTTGAGAGAGAGTCTTGTTCCATCGCCTAGGCTTAGAGTACAATGGCGCCATCATAGCTCACTGCAACCTCAAACTCCTGGGCTCAAGCAATCCTCCTGCCTCAGCCTCCCGAGTAGATGGGACTACAGGCACACGCCAGGGCTCCTGGCTAATTTTTCTATTTTTAGCGGGGACAGGGTCTCACTCTTGCTCAGGCTGGTCTCAAACTCCTGAGCTCAAGCGACCCTCCCACTTCAGCCTCCCAGAGTGTTAGGATCAAGGTTCATTTATGTTGTAGCATGAGTTGGAATTTCCTTCCTTTTATAAGGTGGAATAATACTCCGTTGTTCGTATATATACAATTTGTTTATTCTTTCATCTGTAGACGGACACTTGGGTTGCTTCTACCTCTTGACTATTGTAAATAGTGCTGCTATGAACATGGGTGTACAAACATCTCTTAGAATCCTGCTTTCAATTCTTTTGGATATATACTCAGAAGGAGAATTGCTGGACTCTATGGCAATTCCATTTTTAATTTTTTGAGAAACTGTCATAGTGTTTTCCATAGTGGCTTTGCCATTTAAAAATTCTTAATAATTTTTGAACTAGAGATTCTGCATTTTCATTTTGCAGTAGAACCTGTGAATTATGCAGCCAGTCCTACCACGATGTTCCCACTTTCCACCTGGTCTAAGCCACAATCTTTTGTCTAGATTATTGCAATATATATTGGTCTCTCTGTTTTCATATTATCTCAACACATCCAGTGATTCTTTAAAAACATAAATTCGATCTCATTCTTCTAGTTCGATATTCTCCCATCACAGGGCCCCACATGGCCTGCTGCTTCCCCATCAGCTCTCTGTCTTTTATTCCTGATTTCCCATTTCCTCGGTTACTCCTCTCCAGCCCTGCTGATCTCTTTGGTGTCCCTTGAACTTCTCATGCTCATTATCCCCTCGGCCTAGAAAGATCTTCCTTCACATGTCTGCATCACTCAGTTTCTTACCCCCTTCAGGTCTCTATTCAAAGAACACCTCAGCCCATTCTGTCCTGGCCACTTTATTGACAGTTACAACACACTCTGATGCCAACATTTGCTTTCCCCTGCTTTGTTTCCATCATACTTATTACCATTTAACATTCAATACATTTTATGGTTTATTTTATTAATTATCTGTCTGGCCCCCCTGAATATAAGCCCCACAAGAGCAGGGAGTTCCAGATCCCAGAACTCCATCTGGCATGTAGGCACTAAGTATTTTTTGCATGAATGGACGAATGAGACAGTCTTATAGCAATAATTTTCACAATCTGATTGTATTAGAAGTCTAACTTTAGACTTCTAAGTTAGACTTTAGTCTGCCAGTTACTATTCTGGCAGTTACTAACTGCCAGAATAGTAACTGAATTGGAGATAAGGAAACTATTAGGGCTACTGTCTAAGTTGTCAGGTTTTAGTCAAAGTGCAGGTTCTCCAGAAAAACAAAGCCAACGGTGTGTGTGTGTGTATATATACATATATATAAAAAAAATTATTATAAGGAATTGGTTCTACGTAATTAAAAGGCTGAGAAGTCCCAAGATCAGTGGTGAGTCAGCAAGAAAGAGAGCCAATGGTGTAGTTCCAGTCTGAAGGCCCATAAGCTCGAGACCCAGGAAGAGTCCACGTTTCAGTCTGAGTCCGAAGGTAGGAAAAAGCCCATGCCCCAGGTTGAAGGCAGCCAGGCAGGAGGGGTTCCCTGTTCCTAAGCCTTTTTGTTCTGTTCAGGCCCTTAACTGATTTCAGGAGGCCCTCAGTCTGCCTTAGCCTACTGATTCAAATGTTAATTTCATTCACAAACAACTTCCCAGACACATCCAGAATGTCTTGGGTGTCACTACAAGATGACATGTAAAATTTATCATTCTTTTAGATTCAGAAAGAAAAAATTTATCATCATTCTTTTAGATTCAGAAAGAAAAAAAAAGATTGGGTATGAAAATATTAGTCTATGTTTCTTTAAAAGATTGACAGTGAGCAGGCTACTCAAAACAATAGAGGCCACTGCTGTTTTAGATATTCAGGAACTGATAAGCTTTTAGGCAGATTATAAGATTTTAAGAAACAAATTGAAAAACTTCTTTGCATCAGTTAAATCATTTGTCTCTCTTCCTGAAACTAAGCAGGATTATGTCTTTAGCTCCTCCAGCTTAAAGGTTTTTTACCTTTTCTAAACATGAGAAATGTTTTTCTTGTCTTATTTATGGAGAAAGTTTGGAAGCAGGGTGCTTGTTTATTCTAGGTCAGTGGGCAAAGCAGTAGAAAAATCACCGTAGCTTTACCTTTGGCTTTTCACTTACTGTAGTTCTGTGGATTGGTGACCTCTAGAATAGTCCCTGTTTCATGCAGTAAATGGCATTCCAAACTATTTACTTGCCAGGTAGACAAGATATAACTGTCTACGTCAAATGTCCAGCTATTACTGGTGAAGTAACAGCTTCACCAGAGCTGTTCCTGTGCACGCAGAGAACAGGGAAGCTGGAGAGGCCACGGCCACTGATGAGCTTCCCCGCGATTCACAGACACAGGAGCTCTTGACTTCTGTAATTAAACACACACAAACAAAAAAAAAAATCCCTCAAGTCCGTATCTGAAGCCAGTGTCTTCCATTTCCACGAATCTCAGCTCACCTGAAGTGCCCTGCTTAATTGCCCTTTAAACTGTTTTATGGCTTTATGGCAGCCTATAAAAAGTGATTTCCAAATATGACAAGTGCTGAAAGGCTGAAGAGGAGAGTTATCCAGGACTTGTAGTCCCTACATCTGCAGCTGCTCCCTTAACAGCTCAGCCTTCACAGAGGAAGAAGAGCTGCCAGGGCACCGAGCCGCCATGGGGCGATACTCTGGAAGAAGCTTCCGTTTACTTCTCATGAGTGCCATTAGCATCCTCCTTTTTGTGATGGAGACTGTGATCGCCTACATAGGTAACTCCCTCTCTTTGGCCTCCGATGCTTTTGCAGTTCTTTCCCACTTTTTATCCATGATCATAGGTTTCTTTGGTGTAAGGGCCAGCAACATAAAACAGCACAGGAAGAGCACCTACGGCTTTCTGCGGGCGGATGTCGTGGGCGCCTTTGGCAATTCCATTTTTGCCGTGGCACTGATGTTCAGCATCCTGGTTGAAGCCATCAAAAGGTATATTAATCCCCAGAAGACAGAGGCACCGCTGCTGGTTCTCAGTGCTGGAATTATTGGTCTGTTCTTCAACGTCGTTAATTATGTCATCTTCTTGGACTGCTGTTACTGCACGGCACCCGGGCCCCAGCGAGACACAGAAACAGGTAAATAAGTGCTCAGAGAGTGACAGTAAATCTGGTGAGAGTCCTGGCAGGTGCTATCATCTGGGGCCTCTGATGGCGCTATCTAGAGAGGCCCAATGAATGCATGGGGTTGGCCTCTTATCCCCATGATTTTACGGTAGATCTTTCTCAAGAACAGTTGCCTTCAGTCTGAAGTTCCTTGTGAGCAGAATAGCATCAGGTAAGTCCCTTTGATGTTGGGAGGTCTTCTTTAATTTTACTCACGGGGAATGCAAAACTCTGTCCAGACAGGTAGAGAGGGAAGGAGCAAAGGCACCGTCTGTAGCCACAGAGAAAACAATTTGAAAGAAAGTGGATGTGGCAGTCTCCTTTGACTCATGGCTGTTTACCCAGGTGTGACATGACTATGTTTGAATTTAAGAATAATATTTTAATGTGTCCTTGAAATATGTTGAAAATACTAGATTACATAGCCAACTCACAAACAGCAAAGTATCAGATAATTGGCTAGGCTGATAAACTTTTAGGAATGTATTCAAAGAATGTTATATACAACGGAGAGGGAAAAAAATAAAGAAGATGGTAAACTTAGCTCTTTTTTGAATGAAAATATTTGCACTTGTTTATTGTATGCATCTGTTCTGTCTGAGGAGAAGGAAAATGATTTACATGTGAATCTTCAGGAGAGACTTAAGAGTGAGTACCAAACTCATTGGCTCATCTGGCAAAAAATTGAATTAAATCTTAGAAGAGAACAATAAATCTACAAGATGCTTCTTTATTAGATGAGATCATGTTTTTTTTTATTGCCACAAGAGGGATTTTTAAAAATATATGTCAAAATGTTCTTATGGAAGAGAAATTTTCAGTGCTTCTTTTAGAAAGAATGCTATAGTATGAATAGATTCAAATCAACAGGTTCAAGTCATGGTTCTAGCAAGGGCAGTAGTCAAATTCCTTCATCTCCCTTACTTTCCCTCCTGTAATGTGGAAGTAATAAGGACTATGTAGTCCTATTAAGTGCTAAGTATCAATATTTAGCACTTAATAGGCACTTAAATAGTAATCATTGTTTTTGAAAAAAATCACAATGCAAGCCTTTGAATTATGTGTTAATCTGATATCACTTAATTCTAATAGCTCATCTGAATTTTAAGAAATTTCAAATTTTTCCTTATTTGCTGCTGATGAGTTTTCTCTCATGGGTAGAGCCATTATATATTAATAACTGAGTCTGGGGGTCCCAGAGGCTAAGTTTGCATTGTTTGTTTCATTCCCCTTCTCTTTGCTACCATTATAAATGATGCCAGTTGGATTCATTCCTTGATCCTATCTCTGTCTTAATTTTCCTGTTGGTAGAATGTGTGTCATGAGAGCACCTATAGTATGTGCTAAATATAAAGCACATACTTTATATGTGCTTTATATGTGAAGAAGAAACTAGATTCTAGGTTTTTATTTGATTTAATGAATCAGTCTGGGCCTCATCTTTTGTATAATACAATTCATTGTTCACTTGAGACTCTATGCCTTGGTTACATCAGTCATCTTGTGAAAATTACTACTTGAGGTTCCAGATCATAAAATTCACATATTTGATATAAGACAAATATCTATATACACACACACACATACATGCATACATACATATTGCTAGGTATACATTTATAGGAAGGGAGGTGATTTCAAATGATTAGTGTTGACAATGGAAATGTCACCAATACTGAACTTACCATTATATTTTCGGTTGTCTCATCACAGTTCTAATTTTGCCTTTATTCTTGACATATTTACCTTCATATAACAAAAACAATTTAGGCAAATGGTCTAATTTTGACCAACATGAAAATTGGTACACAACCACAGCCCTATTTTTACTAACTGAATTATTATTGGATAGATCTTAGTTCTGCTCCTGTTCGGGAAGCAGCACTTTCCAGTGTTTGTGCCCACACTGAGTCAACAGCAATAGGCTTAAAACAAATCATTTACACTGACCATGTGGTTTCTATTGGCTTAATTTCAGGGTATCTATCTTCTTTTCAACTGTTTGATTCCTATCTAGTATTCTACTTTATTTCTTATTTCCTTTTTTTCCCACTTGATACAGTAATAAAACAGCAAATAGTATTTTACTTTAAATAACTAAGTATAGTGATAGTATTATACGCATATGATATATGTGTATACTACTTAATGATTTAATTCATGCTCTAGGTTACTGTTATTTTGGCAGCCTGTAGTATTGTTAAATTCTTCTGTTAGAAATTTTGGAGTGTTTAAAAACTTCAAGTGATTTTAGGATAGATACATAGCTTGTTAACATTTATGTCTCGAGTTATGTATTCATCATTTTTCTAAATCATACATTTTGATATTCTTCCCATCACCTAAATGATTTTAAAGAAAAGAGTTAAATTTTGGAGTCAGATGAATTTCATAAACTGACATTAAACCAATATCAATCGGCTCACATTTCAAGAAGAAATGTGATTAGTCCACATGTACTAATTTATAATGGCAGTTGTCATCTACGAATGGGGAAAAAAATTCTTGACTTCAAAAGATTCAACCTGGCCAGGTGCGGTGACTCACGCCTGTAATCCTAGCATTTTGGGAGGCCGAGGCGGGAGGATCACTCAAGGTCAGGAGTTTGAAACCAGCCTGAGCAAGAGCGAGACCCCATCTCTACTAAAAATAGAAAGAAATTAATTGCCCAACTAAAAATACGTAGAAAAAGTTAGCCAGGCATGGTGGCACATGCCTGTAGTCTCAGCTACTCAGGAGGCTGAGGCAGAAGGATTGCTTGAGCCCAGGAGTCTCAGGCTGCTGTGAGCTAGGCTGATGCCACGGCACTCTAGCCGGGCAACAGAGTGAGACTCTGTCTCGAAAAAAAAAAAAAAATTCAACATAAACTTATGAAAAAGAATTTCTGTACTTCTTGAATCTTAGGGTGTAGCACTTTGAAACCCTATAAACTAAACAACTGCTGGTACCTCCTGGCTTAGTGATCAGATCCAGTAATCCATCATGTCTTTTGTGGAATTTGTATCTAAGGAGAACTTTTTAGTTACCAAGCCTTCAGTTTCCTCTGGTTCCATAGGTCTTTTACTTGTTCTGCTTACCTGCCTGGTGTAGAAATTGAATCAGTTATATTTGATGTTTGAGATTGTAGAAAAGTAAAAAGTAATCAAGACCACTAACTTTAAGTATAAACGGAACAGACTGTACACCTAATTAAGATTTTAAACATCCCTGGGATTCATGGAATAAGTTATGCTGGAGAATCTGACATACAGAACCAGGAATTTTTTAAAACCTGGGTGAAAAGAACATCTGCAAGGTTGAGCTGAGCTGAGGGAGCCTGGAAGCCTTAGATCAAGATCTCACCCATGAGGCCAGGCGCGGTGGCTCACCCCTGTAATCCTAGCGCTCTGGGAGGCCGAGGCTTGTGGATTGTTTGAGCTCAGGAGTTCAAGACCAGACCGAGCAAGAGCAAGACCCCGTCTCTACTAAAAATAGAAAGAAATGAGCTGGACACTAAAAATATATAGAAAAAAAATTAGCCGGGCATGGTGGCGCATGCCTGTAGTCCCAGCTACTCGGGAGGCTGAGGCAGGAGGATCGCTTGAGCCAGGAGTTTGAGGTTGCTATGAGCTAGGCTGACGCCACAGCACTCTAGCCCGGGCAACAGAGTAAGACTCTGTCTCAAAGAGAGAGAGAGAAAAAAAAAAGATCTAGCCCATGTGAGGCTATCCCTGACGTGAAAAGGTATGAGAAAGTTCAGGTGATGGTGGAGCCAGTATTTTTGGCTAAAGTGAAAAAAGTAAAAAGGAAAAACAAAAAAAAATACAAGCATTTAGAAGAAAATAGGGCCAGGTGCAGTGGCTCACTCCTGTAATCCCAGCACTTTGGGGGCCATGGTGGGAAGATTGCTTTAAGCCAGGAGTTCAAGACCAGCCTGAGCAAGAGCGAGACCCCATTTCTACAAAACAAAAAAAAAAAAAAAAAAAAAAGGAAAAATTAGCTGAACGGGTGTCGCATGCCTATAGCACCAGCTACTTGGGAGGCTGAAGCAGGAGGATCACTTGGGCCCAGGAGGTTGAGCTTTGAGGTTGCAGTGAGCAATGATGACACCACTGCACTCTAGCCAGGGTGACAGAGTGTGACTGTCTCAAGAAAAAAAAAGAAACAGAAAACAAAAAAATAGGTTTAAAGTCCAAAATGTTGATGGCCCTATGTGCGAATATGTTTGGGAGAGGGAAGTGGGGAAAGGGTGAATGGGTGAAAACAACATGTAGATCCAGATCCCAGGAAATACGCGTCTCCAGCTAGTTTCTTTCTCTAGACTTAGGGACTAAATTTGCTTGGTTGACATTTTTTCCTATTCCTTGTTCACTTTATTTGATTTTCCTTGACTTTCACAGTATCTTTTCTGTTTGAATTTTAATTATTTTTTTCAGGCCTAATTTTCTTTAGAATTTACCTGCTAGAACTCTGTGCCCTGACCTGTCCTGGAACAGATACCTTGCTGTGTACATCAGCCTTTATTTTAAGCTAAAGGTAATTTTGTGCAGCTCACTTTTCCAGTATGAGGGCTTCTGCTCTATTTTTGCATCATTTTCCTGCCCAGGCTTGCCACTTATATCATTTATAAATGATAAATTTATATCTGAAATATTTATTACTTTTAATTTTTTTTTTTAACAAAATGTCTTTTCTCTGAATTTATTTTGATTCCAAATTGTGCTGGCTTGCTGTCTCTCTCTCTTTCTGTCTCTCCCACCTAGGCTTCTGGCATTGTGTTCTTTCAGCCAGCAAGAGGCAGTGACAGCACAGCAGCAGCAGAGTTCGCTGCTGCCCAGTTTCAGCACACTGCTGCTGAGCTGCTCCTGCAAGCTTCTCGGTCACATTCGGTATTATGGAGCCCGATGGGGGCTTTTCACACACACAGACCTGCAGGCTTGAAAACAAGTAGATTTCCTTTCCTCTTAGAGAAAATTTTATCCAGAGACAAACAAAAGAGGCAAGGCTCTGAGAGTTTTAGGAGAGGCAAAGGTGAATTCGATGCCTCTCCCCTGGTAGCAAATACTACAGAGTAAATAAGATAATCAGAAACTGCATGGTTGAAGGCAGCTTTTCAGATTGGAAAAGGGAAGGTTTTCTAGGCATAGGTTACTTGAGTTCTCTTTCTAGATTAGAGGCAAGATCGTAAAGATTGAGAATTTGCAATAATTATTAAATAATTTTAAGAAGGATGATGCTTAATTCCCAGAAGCTGTTATTTTGCAGTTTGGCCATATCTGACGCTAACATTGTTTTCCAAGCACCCCCATTGGGTTTTGATCAACTAACTTCCACCTGAGGATTCAGTGATAAGAACACACACACATATCACAGATCATGGTATCTGTCCCATAGTAGATGCCTCATAAACTCCCTTACATCTCTTTCTATATGTTCCTGACAACTTGCTTTAGCCCCTCACCTCTTTTGTCGCCCAATGAAGGGGTTCTGGATCAGTTATAGGGAGTGAATAAGAAAGATTAAAGGAAGATTGAAAAATAGGTGCTATTTCACATTTGTGAAATCAAATTTAACTGAAGGAAAAAAGAAGATAATGAGACCAGCTTCTCATTCTCAGCCACTTTGTTTCTAATGTGCAGAGGCTGCTATGACTAACACCTGAGTTAAATGTTAATGAAAAATAAGCTTTTATTGATATCTGTGAGTTGTCAGACACAATCAGAACATAGAGAGAATAGTTACACCATCACATCAATACATTTGGAGAACTGTATGTTTTGCAAAATAGCTAGAGAGAATACTTGCTAGTTCCATTTTTCAAACAAGAAAACAGGTTTGGTGGCAAGTCTATAATCATGCAGCTAGTTAACAAAAGAATACGAAGACATTAGAACATTGAGGCTAGGCCCCTTAATTAAGGACCCTACTCTACTTACTCTACTTGCTCATAAAAAATTATGGACAGTGAAAAATTATCTGCCAATAATCACAAAAGAGCATATGAAAAAGTGCAAATGAATACACCATAAATTGAATCCTAATTCCAGTAGCTGAGTGACCACCAGTAAGTTACTTAAACTTTCTAAACCTTAGTTCATCTATAAAGTGGGTAATATCAGTTTCATAAGGATGAAATTGTATTTTGTGTACAGTGCTCAACGCAGCATTTGGCATCCACTGAGCACCCAGTAAATGGTAATGATGGTGGTGGCAGTGGACGGTGATTGTGCGAGGGCTGCAGAAACAAGGAATCAATGAAACATTAGTGAGATCCCTCTGCAGACAAGTCCCTTGCTCTGTTCCACAGCCACAAACTGGCAGCCCACCTCATCCTTGGCCGACACTACCATAACTGTTAGTCACACATGTGATCAAAGCAGATCCATCACCGTTCCTACAAACCCTGCAAAACACGCATCTTCCTGATTGAGAGGTTAGTAGCATGCCTTGTAGGATGAACCAGAATCATCGTCTAGTAATTAAAAAATACATCATGTTCTGGAACTTCTTCCCTCATTTCCTGGATCTGATACTAGAAAAGATACTTAACCACTTTAAGCCTCATCTCAGGTATCATTACACCTATTTTAAAGGTTCTCTGTGCTTTTCTTTTGATAAATAATAATACCTTTATGATGTGTTATTTTTCAAAGGGCTCTTGTAAATGTTAGCTGCTTCCTCATCCTTTTTTTTTTTTTTTACGATGCCCAGGTAAGCTTCATCATCTTTAAGTGCTCAAGATAGCATTTTGTAGAAGGGCATTACTTATATTTTTAAATTATATACTTTAAATTGCTTTAATGATAACAAAATTTTAATATGTCACTCCTTAAAAGAATATAAATGTAGCTCATATACTAGGCTGTTATTTCCAAATTGCAGGCAAAGAAACTGAGGCATCAAGTGTTTTGTGGCTAACCCAAAGTAGATGTTAGAACCGGACTTTGTTTTATTTACCACACCTGTCTGCTGCCAAATGATGCTTTGCCTTTTTAACCTTTCCCTGCAGTCCTGTCTATCGAGTAATGATATCCCTACTTTCCTTGTCAACAAGCTTAATTTTCCAGAAAGGTGGGGTGAAAGTAAACTTACTGTTTTGGTTTTCTTATTGGCGAGAAGATGTAGACAGTATATTTATTATTTGTTGCCTCTTTCTTCCTCTTTTGTTGGAGACAATAGTCATTGTGGCTTTTTAAAAACATAATTGACAACTGTCTCTGATAATGATGTCATACACCAGTTTTTCATCATTTCTGATGAGGGGCAATAATAAGAAGAGACTCATTCTCCTTAAAATGTCTTCTAAGCTGAGCATGGTGTTGTGTGCTTATAGTCTCAGCTACTTAGGAGGCTGAGGTGGGAGGATCGCTTGATCCCAGGGGCTCAAGGTAGCAGTGAGCTATGATCACACCACTGCATTCCAACCTGAGTGTCAGAGCAAGATCTCATCTCTTAAAAGAAAAAAAAGAGTCTTCCATAGTCCAATAGTCCATGTCCTGATATTTGTTTTCTACATCTGACTAGGTGTCTTGAGAGAATTTTGAGGAAGTAATTTTTGTTAAAATACATACACACACACACACACTTGTTTTCATCTGCCATGACATCTCAAAAATGTATCAGCCCAATAGGAAAAAGAAAAAAAATGATCCTTAAATCAGGTCCATGAGAAGTAAGGGCTGGTTCCTCACAAAAGAAAAGCAGAGATGTCGGTTTGAAGGAGGAACTGGCTCCATGGTCCATCTGTATTCTGTAGAATTCTTTACCTGAAGAAACTGCCTTGAGATTATGCAAGAGGGAAAAGAGGGGAACTAGCAACTAGCTCTACAGATGCTGACCAGAGTCAATTGAGGACATTGTTGGGGCTTTGGGGGCCAATAAATAACATCACCCAGAACCACTTGAGAAATAAGGGATAAAAGATAGTCAGATAGCAATAAAAATAGTAGCTTAGTTTTTGATAAAAGTGGGATTGGAAAATGTAGCTTGGATATCACCATTGGCTTCCGAATACTTATCTCAGGAGTAAACTTACCCAACCTCTTACAGGTAGAGCACACTAACTGGAGGGGTAGAGGTGTCCCCGGGAGCAGAGAAACGTGACATTGTCTGTGGGCAGGCAGCTTGAAAGGGAACGCCCAGGAAGGGTGAGTCAGACTGAATCCATTTCTTCAACCAAACCCACCAATGAGAGAAGACCCTCCTACCCCACCATGGGGTTGGGAGGGTCTGGAGGGTGTCAGAAAGCCACTACACTAGTGGTTCCTTCATGGAAAAACAAGACAAAAGGAATGGAGGTCTCCCCCAACACTTTCCAGCTTTATGTTCTCTTCACTTGTGGCTCCACTTGGAGGACTAGATGAGCAGTTTATCAGGACAGTACTGCTGCATTTCCATAGGGCTAGGCTCCCAATACTGACCACTGCTTCCTTTGGATATTCTCCTTGGGACTAGGGTTTGACAATTTAGATACCCCCAATAACTGAAATTGGTTAGAACTGTAAGTATATTAGTCAAATTAACTCTGAGGCCCCACAAATGTTCAATGTTGCTCACCAGAGATTACACAGTGACATAAAATGATAGTATGAAGAAATTCTAATAATTCAATGTCAGCAATATAAAAAGGCTTTAAATTTAAGCACTATGAATCTCCTTCTAATACCCAATGAAGAAAAATTACAAGTCAAAATTAAATATCTTTGAATTTATGAATTAACATTCAAAGAAATCAAAACCACTGATCATTAATCTAAAGGCTAGACAAAAGGCAAGTCAAGACAAAGCCATAAAACCCCAAATCTTACTCATTTTGAGCACAGTCTTAGGTTTAGCATGGTCTCATGCTTGGTAGAGGCATAGTTCCTTCAGTCACTTTAGTTTGGATTGTTTTCCACTAGAATGGATGCCATTCTTGCAGGACCAAGTTCCTGAAAGAACCAAAGTTTCATGAGTTCAGCACCAAGACTTTTATGTTCTCCACCTTTTAAAGATCTTCTCTTTGTCTTGGCTGTTCTTCAGTTTTTCAATAATATTTCCACATGTTGATTTCTTTTTATTTATCCCACCTGAGGATCATTGTACTTCCCAAATCTAAGCATTTATGTCTTTTATAAATTCCAGAAGATTTTCAGACATAATCTCTTCTAGTTTTGCCCTTCCTCTATTCCTTGTACTTTCTCCTTCTGCAATGCTAATCAGGTAATATTAGATCTTATTCTCTCCTCTGTGTCTTGTAACCTCTTTTTTCATATTTTTCATTTTTTTATTGTTCTATGTTGCATTTCTGGTAGTTCTTTAGATTTACCTTCACTTGCTTCTAATTTATTTATTTTTTAGCTTTGGTGCTTATTAAACTGTTCATTAAATTTTTAAAGAACTTTATTTTGAAATAACTTTAGAGTCTCAGTAAGTTACAAAGATAGTATAAAGAGGTCTCATGTGCTCTTTGTTCAGTTTTCCCCAATGGAACTATAGTACAATATCAAAACAAGAAACTGACATTTGCACAATTTGTATGTGTATATAGTTCTATGCCATTTTATCATATGTGTAGTTGTGTGTGACCACGATCAAAGTCATCATCACAAAGAGATCACTCATGCTACCTTTTATAATGCTACTTACCATTTCTAGCTCACTCCCATCTCTATGCCCTGGAAACTACTACTATGTTTACCATCTTTATAATCTTCTAATTTCAAGAATATTAAGCAAACAGAATCATAGACCTTTGGAACTGGCTTTTTTCTTTCAACATAATGCTCTTAAGATCCATCTAAGTAATTCATGAGTAGATGATTAAAATTTGGTATATGTTTACAATGGAATGTTACTCAATTTTAAGAAAAGACAGTGAGCTAGCACTGCTTATATTGTCCTGGATTGAGTTTAGACCCATTATCCAAAGTGAGGTGTCGCAAGATCGGAAGAATGGGCTTCACATGTACACGCCATCATATTGGTACTGACTGATTAACACTATGGCGCTCACATGGTGGTGGTGTTCACCAGGGATCTGTGGGTTGAGGGGGTAGATCCACATCTGAGGGATGTGGTGAGCATTGTGGAGGGGAGGGGCATACCACTAACCCATGCTAGGGAGAGGCAAGTTACAAATGTGACCAAAAAAAAAAATGCTGAGTAAGGAAATTAGAGACATAATTCCCATATTATATAATTCCACTCACATGAAATGTCCAGAAAGGCAAATCTATAGAAACAGGGAGCAGATTAGTAGGTCCCTATAGTTGGGGATGGGAATTAGGGCTCTGAATAGGGGGAAGGAAATGTTCTAAAACTGATTTGTGTGAATGGATGTACAACTTGGTAAATTTACTAATAATTATTTAATTGTACACTTAAAATGGATGAATTGCATGGTATGTAAATTATACTTCAATAAAGTTGTTTTTTAAATTAAAAAAAATCCATCCAAGTTATTGCATGTATCAGTAAGTGGTTTCCTTTTATTACTGAATAGTAGTCCATAGTATGAATGTAGTTGAGTATGTTTTATAGCCACTCTACCAATGTTATGCCTTTTAATTGGTGTTTTATACCATTTACATTTAATGTAATTAATTATGAAAGTTAGGGATTATGTCTGCCATTTTATTTTGTTTTCTATTTGTTCCTCTGTTTTTCATTTCTGTTTTCTTTTTTTTTTTTTGAGACAGAGTCTCACTCTGTCGCCCAGGCTAGAGTGCTGTGGCATCAGCCTCGCTCACAGCAACCTCAGACTCCTGGGCTCAAGCAATCCTCCTGCCTCAGCCACCTGAGTAGCTGGGACTATAGGCATGTGCCATCAACCGTGGCTAATTTTTTTTCTATATATTTTTAGTTGGCCAATTAATTTCTTTCTATTTTTAGTAGAGACGGGGTCTCGCTCATGCTCAGGCTGGTTTCGAATTCCTGACCTTGAGAGATCCTACCGCCTCGGCCTCCCAGAGTGCTAGGATTACAGGCGTGAGCCACCGCACGCGGCCCATTTCTCAGTTTTCTTTTTTCCACCTTCCTTGAACATTTTTTAAAATTCCATTTTGATTTTCCTATAGGGTTTTTGAGTGTATCTTATAATAGTAATTATTGTTAGTAGTTCCTCTGGGCATTACACTGAACGTACATAACTTATCATAGGCTACTGCTGTCAACATTTGCTAGTTTGAGTGAAGTGTAGAAACATTACCTCCCTTTATGTCCCTCTATCTTTCCCCATTTATAATTGTTATACTCACACAGGTCTCTCAGGCTCTGTTCTTTTTTCTGTTGTTTTTGTTGTTGCTATTTTCTATTGCTCAGATAGGGCACTTTCTTTCCTCTCTATTCTGCTATTGAGCTATCTACTGAGTTTTATTTAAGTTATCGCATTTTTCAGTTTTAAAATTTCCATTTCATTCTTCTTCATAACTTCTATTTCCTTTTTGAGACTTTCTCTATTTTTTTTATTTCAAGTGTGTTTGTAATTGCTTATTAAAGCATTTTTCTCTTGACTACTTTAAAATCCTTATCAGATAATTCTAACGTCTGTGCTATCTCAGTGTTGGTATCTTTTTTCGCTCAAGTTGAGATTTTCCCAGTTCTTTGTATGATGAGAGATTTTCTATTGAATACTGGACATTCGGAGTATTATGGGACTATGGATCTTATTTAGATTTTCTATTTGAGCAGGTCTTCTCTGACATTGTGCTGGTGGGAGGAGGGGTGCTGCTTGTTACTGTAAGATGGGGTGAAGTCCAGGTTTCCCACTTGGTCTCTTTGATACCCTGAGGTATCACTGCTTGGCTTGGTATCACTGGTACTTGATACCACCCTTGGTATCACTATGATACCACTGCTTGGTATCACTGCAGTTTCATCACTGCTTGGCTGGTGTAGAGGTTCAGGCTGTCCATGAACTCCACTTCACTGATAACGTCCTGATTAGAAGGAGTGGGGGTGCCTTCTGTTGAGTTTTTATTTCAACTAATTGCCTTTTCATTTATAGTGCCTTGTTCTTTATTCAGACTTTCCTATCTTTCTTTATTCTTTATATTAAACCATACTTAGTTTCTATTATGTATCTGATATTTTCAACATCTGCAATTTTTGCACATCTGATTCCACTGTTTATTATTTTTGCTGCTTCTCTCAAGGTTTCTTACTTTCTCACATTTTGTGTCTTTCATGACTTTTTTACTGTGAACTAATGTTCAATGAAACTTTCTCTGAGAGTATTTTTTGAAGAATAGATCATAGGTACATTTTTCCATAAAAGATTTGCATTTGCTTCTGTCACGTGCCTGAGGACACTACCGACTTGGAAACACTTAAAAAATTCTTTGCTTGAGGCATAATTATTATTACATAAGTAGTATGAATTTAGACTGCATTACCACATGAAGACCACATTACAGTTTCAACTTCCCATAGGAGATATTTTCTCTACACCCATCACCAAGGCTAAAACATTTGTGTTTCCTTATTGTCTCCTTAAAGGCAATGGGTTTTTATTTGTTTATTTGATTGTTTGTTTTGTTTCCATTCAACCTTTCGCCAAGGGACCTAGCTTTATAAAGGGGATGTCCACCTGCATGGATCTAAGTTTTGTCTCTTGTGCCATACATGATCATGTGGCTGCTAAAATTCAAGGCTAGAACATTTGTCTTTATTGGACAGATATCCTTAAGTCAGATTCTGGCTTCAACTTACCTTTCTGGATTGTGATTTTACTTCATTTTTGGCCTCTGAGCATGTTTTTAATTTCCTGCTACATTTTTTGAAGAGTTCAAAAAGTTTGACACAACTACATAACATTAGCCCAGAGCTAGAACATTTATTAGAGGTAAATTTAGGTTCCCAGAACTCATTATTTAGTATAAGCCAGGCTCTCGTTACCATTTACCATGACCATGGCAGAGACTTAGCAACGTCAGAGGAGTGGGCTTGATTTTTGCCTCTCCAAGATGCCAGCCGGTCCGTCCACACGAGGCCTGGCCAGGGCCAAGACCTGGGAACTTAGTTCCACTGGCAGAGTTTACACAACAAGAGGTTAATTAGGGTACCAGGTTTCCCTACTGGTCAACACATGCTGTCCTTTCCTGGTGAATGACATTTAAAACATTCCTGCCTCCTTGCAGAGTTTAGAAATTTGCAGCAATGACGTCCTGGGCTCCAGATTTTATTTGTGGCACTTTTTCTTCCCAATCAGCGTATGAAAGAAATGGGAGAGTGAGAGAATAAGAAAATGAGAAAGGAAGGAAGGAAAGAAGGAAGAAGGGAAGGAAAGAAGCTCCTGAATTCCAGTTACCTTAAGCTCTTGCTTCAGGCTCTGTCTACACTCACGGCTGCCGCTGCTCTAGCTCCGGGATTGAACGGCTTAGGCCTGTGAATCCTACTTCCTAATCCTGCTGCTCTCTCACTCCCATATTTGTTTCAGTCTGAAGTTCGGCCTTAGCAGATCCCTAAGCAGAAGTTTTTTTTTTTTTTTTTTTTTTTTTTAAGAAAGAGTATCATTCTGTCTCCCAGATAGAGTGCAGTGGCATTGTCATAGCTCACTGCAGCCTCGAACTCCTGGGCTCAAGTGATCCTCCCACCTCAGCCTCCCAAGTAGCTGGGACTATAGGGATGTGCCACCACATGCGGCTAATTTTTAAAAGTTTTTTTTTTTAGACAAAGTCTCACTCTGTTGCCCAGGCTAGAGTGCCGTGACGTCAGCCTAGCTCACAGCAACTTCAAACTCCTGGGCTCAAGCAATCCTTCTGCCTCAGCCTCCCGAGTAGCTGGGACTACAGGCATGCGCCACCATGCCCGGCTAATTTTTTTCTATATATTTTTAGTTGGCCAATTAATTTCTTTCTGTTTATAGTAGAGACGGGGTCTCGCTCTTGCTCAGGCTGGTTTCAAACTCCTGACCTTGAGTGATCTTCCCGCCTTGGCCTCCCAGAGTGCTAGGATTACAGGCGTGAGCCACTGTACCCCACCTTAAGTTTTAAAAGTTTTTACAGAAATGGAGTCTCACTGTGTTGCCCAGGCTGGTCCCCAACTCCTGGCCTCAAACAGTCCTTCTGCTTTGGCCTCCCAGAGTGCTGATTACAGGCGTAAGCCACTGCACCTGCCCCTGTTTTGAACGTTTGGAACTTGTCCTGTAGCTCCTGCTTTATGCTCCTCCAAACATTACCTTTCCACAGCTTTTGAATGTTGCAAGCATATCATTCTACTCAGTCTTTTGTTCTAAAGCCTGAAACGTGCTCTTGGTGTGTTCCCCCAGCCCCCACCCCTTGTGTGTTCTTTCTCCTCTCAGGAAGGCTCAGTGATGGTTTCACGGGGTGCTTAAGCTGGTCCTTTCCTTTTCCACCACATGCAACGCTGGTGTTTTTGTTGGACTTTCTTCCTTTTACTTTGTCATCGTTTTCTAGGTCAGACATTTGTTTTCCAAACAAATTTCTTTTCTCATCACAGATTTTCCAAACAGATTTCTTTTTCTCATCACAGTGAGAGAAATGAAGTCAGTGTTTCATGGGTCTGCCAAAAGCAACTGTTGTCCGAACAAATCTTCTCCATCCTCACCTCTCTGGGTTCGATAATCTCACTCAAAAGGCATTTGCCAATTAAACCAAAAATCTAATCTGAGACCTGCACTCAAAAGATCATTGTCCTGTCTAGATCCCCTCCAATTTGTCTCATCCTCCCTGTGCCTGTCCTTAGAATCCTAACTCTGTTTCTTAACCTGTTCACTCGGGACGTGGGAACCCCACCCCCCACAATAACTGTTTTGCTTGGAAGCTCATCTAATAATACCTTAAATATTCTATGCGAATCTTCATGGGCTTCTCCTCTCAAACTTTCTAGACCTTTTGCATGGCTGCCCCAATCTTCACATGGTGGTTCTGGCTTCCAGTTGTTGTATAACAAACCAGTCCAAATTGAGTGGCATAAAACAACAGTCATTTTTATTATACTCAGGGATTCTGTGGTCTGGAATTTAGGCAGGACACAGTGGGAACAGGCCGTCTGCTTTCACAATGTCTGAGGCCTTGGATGAGAAGACTCAGAGACTGGGGCTGGCTTGATGGCTGGAAGCTGAGTCACTTGAGGGCTCATTTACTCCTAAGTCTGAAGCATAGGCTGGAAGGTCTCGCTATTGGGGACTGCTGGCTGGACCACCTACACACGACCTCTGCCTGTGGCTTGGCTTCCTCACACTAGTGTGGCTTCAGGACATCGTGCATGGTGGCTCAGGGTTTCAAGCACGAGTGTTCCATCAAACAGGGTAGATGCTTCATTGCCTTTTCTGACTCAATGTTAGAATCTATGGATAACAGGCAAGTGATGAGACAGAAAGAGTGCCAAGCCTGTAGACCCCACCTCTGGATGGAAGGAGCATCAAAGTCACTCTGGAGAGGAATATGTGAAATAGAAGATATGGCTGTGGCTATCTTTGGAAAAAATAATCTGCATGATTTGCCCTGTGGCAACAATACACATCATTTCCACATGCAAAATACGCTCACCCCTCCCTAAGAACCCTAAAATTTCAGCCTATATGGAATTAGCTCCACGTCCAAGATGTTGTCATCTTAAACAGGCCCAGGAGGAATGAGGCTCCTCAGGTACAGCTCCCTGAGTATCCTCACCTCAATTTGAAGATCTGCAAACTAAAGGAACAAATGACCTGCCCTCTACACATCCAGCATACAATGATGTTTCAGGTATAGGATAATGCTGTATTCTCCAGTTGCATTTATTTTGGACGATATCCACAGCTTTGAGATGGTGGCTTTGAACAGCTCCCTGTGTCTGGTTCCCTCTGATGGTGGTGGGAGTGTGTTCCAGATCCCACCCGGTTATCTGAAATCCTGCCTTCCTGCCTCTGAAAGATTTCTTTGGTTCCCAGTCCCCAGTGTGATCTAATTGAATCCCATTTTAAAAAAGTATTTAGATATGCGTGCCTTTCTTTTTCTTTCGTGCATCTTTCTAGCCACAGGAAAGCTCTCTTCCTCTAGCTTCATCTGTCTGCTATTTCCAAAAGCAAATGCTCTCCCTCTTATTTTCTTTGCACAGTAAGACTGAAGCATACAATAAAAACCAGCCTGAAAAACGCACGCTCACTAAGGCCTGTTAAAACAGTTCCATATCTATAACAACAGTCACTCACTGTGACCTGCTTTTCAGTATCCTCCCTGGTCACACTTCCTGGAACAATAAAATCTGAAAACTCCTCACCAGAGGCTCCCAGAAACTAAATCTCCACAGGTTACTTTGGCCTGTAGATACTCATCTATCTTTTTCAAGGTTCCTGCCGACTCACCAATATTGTTAAGGCTTTAGGGACTCAAAATTAATGCCCCTTTCTTACTGTCCTAGGTTTGGTAGCAAGTGATAGATACGGTATGGATGACAGTTGAATATAAAATATCAACTCTATTACAGATGTTGAAGGATATGGCATAGATGGGTAGTGGCAAAGAGCTTCCTAATAGTTCATCCCAGAATTAAACTTACCCACCAATCCCAGGTCTCCCTGCACAGGGCAGAGCCTGCCCCAGTTTGTTCCCCTCGTATGCCAGGATTGCAGGTCTCTGTGGGAAATCTGAAAAAGAAATCTCAGAAGAGGTTAGCTGAGCATGTTTCACTCTTTAGCTCAAAGTTACCCATCAGTGAAGTGATCCTTCCTCTGGGAAAAGTCAGGGGAGCAGCCGAAAGAGGCCCTCAGTGATACTCCTCTGGCAGTGTCCTCGTGCAAATGTGACGCTTGGGGAATGGAGGGTCCCCCTAACACAAACAAAAAACTGTGAGCTAGGAGGCTCCGATGTGAACCATGTAGGCCATCTGCCAGGGTGACTTATTTATCTCAATGGGAAAAAGCATGTTTGGTAAAGATGTTCTGGTACAACAGATCTAATCTGAAGTCACCTTTGGTCACTCCCCAACCCTTTCCCATATTAGCAGACTCGGATATAAGCGTCCCACTCAGATGCATGATGATCAACAAAGATCCAACATGGTAACTCTACAGAGATACCACAGAGAAAAAATTACAAAAGGAACCAGCAAAAAGGCAGAAGTAAAAACACATGGAAGGATAATAGTCACCTCAGGTAAGAGAAGAAATTAAAACAGTTAACAGGAACTGTCAGAACTCAGGGGGGAGAAAAGGAAGATAATAAAACATTACAGAAATGAAGCCCATATGGGAAGCAGCGAGGCACAGAGTAAGTACTGTGGAAAACTGTCAATGATACAGAAGACAGGCTGGAGAAATTGATCAAGGGACTTAAAGCAACTTGAAGAAAGACAACAGATGTAAACAATGAAGAGTGGACATAGAGCATATGCTACTAGCTGTTTCCTGAGACAGAAGATGCCAGAAAAAATATTCAAAGATATAAGTTTTTTGTCTGAACCAAATGAAGATAAAAATCTGCATATCAAAAGGGAAAAATTGATATGTAACAATCAATGCCTATGTTCTGGAGGCATTTGTGAATATCAAGGATAATGAAAGTCTATAGTACCCCAGTACCCAGGCGGAAGACACCTGTCATCTACAGGGGAACAGTATCAGACTGGATTCTGATTTTTCCCCAGCAACATGCAATACCAAGGTACAATGCATAGGTGTCTACACAGTCCTCAGAGATAAAATAAAACCAGTCTAAAAATTTAATACTCATCTAAGTTCATTTCCAAAAGACAACATAAAGACATTATCAAACATATATAAAGCCTAAGAACCCTTCTTGAAAAAAACACTAGATGAAATCCAGTCAACCAAAATGTGACTTAAAATGAGATCAGAAATGGGAAAGTCATGGCATGAAAAGACTGTTGATGAGCATTAAACCAATTTAAATGTAGAACTGTGTGTGGCTAAAAACTTTCAGAATTATAGGTACAGGATAGAATGTAAATGTCTCAGATACTAATGAGAAGGCCATCAAAAGGAATCATTCAATAAATTTAAATCCTCACCCCTCCCAAAAGTTGAAAAGAACTCAGGAGTGATGTCAGAAGCCTTGTCGAAATGGAACTGTCATATTTTTTAAAAAATATATAAAAGTAAGAAATAAAATTGTCTCTATTTGCAAATGATCTATAATTGTTTGCCTAGCATACACCAGGGAACCTATGAAACAGTTACAAAAGCTAATAAGAAAATTTCACAAGGTCAGGGGACAGAATGTTACTACAGAGATCAATTGCATTTTTCTACACTAGGAGCAAACAATTGGAAAATGAAAGGAAGACAATCTCATACACTTTTGATAGGAGTATACATTTGTACAATATTTTTGGATACCAATTTGGTAATAGCTATAAACAATTTTAAATGCTCATACTCTTTGATTCAGTATGTCTAAGAATTCATCTCACTCCAAAAAGCAAACAAAGATATATGTGCAAGGATGTTTACCACAGTAGTATTCACGTAAATGGTCACAATAATGATGCTAACCTTGCCAAAATGCAAGTTTATAAAAAACAATGCTAAATATGCATCAGTGGATATGGAGGCTTCTTAAATAATCTATGTATATCTCTATTAGGAAATACCATAAGCAGATAAAAAGAATGAAGTAATCCTATGAGAACCTTTCCGAATAATGATTTTTAAATAAAATCCAGAAGATCAACACTTAAGATGTTTTATATGCATGAGAGGAACTATTGCAACTGTCCAAGCCATGCAGTTCTAACAGTCAGTATTCAAAGCCAAGTCAACTGAGCTCTGAAGCTCATGATATCATTTCACTATGCCTAGCTAGAAAACCTTGAGCAAATTATGGACTCCTCTGAACCTCAGTTTTCTCTGGCTAAAAGGAAGACACAGTCAGATTTAATTTTTTTACTTGTTCCGAGGCTAACATTAGAAAAGACATGTGAGCACGTCTGAAGGACACATGTGTGGTCCTAGAGCTCCCTTCCGTCAGGTTGATCCTCTGAAAATGTGACATGTCATTCACAGGGCAGGACTGTGTGAGCTGTGACGGCTTGTTTATAATGTTCTATGTCATTTAAGCTGCAGAAAAGTATTTGGTTTGTTCTGAGGTCTTTGCTTACATCAAATTTTAAATAGTGTAGCCATCTACACTGTGCATGATTGCAACTATGTAATATTCTGGAAAAAGCAAAACTATGGGAACAGTAAAAAGATCAGTAGTTTCCAGGGGTTGAGGGTGGGGAGTGCTGGATGAATAGGCGGAGCCCAGAGGATTTTCAGGGCAGTGAAACTACTCTGTGTAATACTATAATGGTGGGTGCATGTCAGTATACACTTCCAAACCCATAGAATGTACACCACCAAGAATCAACCCTAATGTAAACTATGGACTTTGGATGATGACCGTGTGTCAATGTAGGTTCATCACATGTAACAAATGTAACCAAGGTGGGGAGGGACATGTTGATAGTTGGGGAGATAGTTGTGAATGTCAGGCAGTCTTGCTATGCTGCCCAGGCGGAAGTGCAGTGGCTGTTCACAGGTGCGATCATAGTACACTAGCCCAGAACTCTTGGCCTCAAGCAATCCTCCCACCTGAGCCTCCCAAAGTCCCTGGTACTACAGGCGTGTGCCACTGAGCCTGGCTCTCATAATAAACATAGGTTCTTGACCAACTATTGATCAAAAGTATCTGGATACACGTGACAAAATCCAACTGATACTTGTCTAAGCAAAACGGAAAATTCATTGGTTCACATAATCAAGCTGGAACCAGAGACTTGAATTCCATTAGGGATTCTTTCACTGTCTCTTATCTCTCCCTGCTTCCTTTCCTACAGCAGATTGAAGGGTGTTGGGAAGGAAGCAAGAAGAGACATAATTACCAGGGTGCAAGTCATATCCTCACAGTTTAGTGACCATGCAAACAATGGAGCTGCTCTCTCTCTTCTAAATCTATATTGAAAATTCGAGGAGAAAAACTCTGGTCTATCTTGGGTCAAGTGCCTATCTCGTTCTCTCTTTTTCTCTTCCTTTTTTAAAAGTACCCATCTCTTGAACCAAGCATTGTGGCCAAGGGATGAGGAGCTATGATTGGCTCACCCTAAGTTAATATGCCCACCACTGTATCCAAGGGGACGGGATATCCTATCAGAAGGAAGCAGGGAGGGCTTCCAGGCAATCTAAAACCTCAGCTGACCCATATAAACTTCTGGTGTTTACAAATACAATGCTTGCTTTCTAGAACTCATGTTGATTATGAGTCTGTGGCTTCATAATTACAACAATTGCAATGCCTTTTATTTTTCTCTCTATTTGTATCTTCATTATCTTACTTGACATTCAAAGCAACTACATACAGTAAGTAGTATGAGGTTCTTATTTGCATCTTACAGGCTGGGAAACTAAGGTTCAGAAATTTGGTAACTGTTCCAAGCTGTACAAGAACAAGAGATCAAGAATCTTAGTTCTCCTCCAGACCTCATTTAATACTCAAGACAGCCTTTCATTTGGACAGTAATAATGCTGTGTCTCCCAGTCTAGACACCTTGATTCTCTCTACTCTGCTGCCACATGACTGACAGGTCATGATGGACAAAGAAGTATAGCAATGATCACTGAGAGGTTTGGAGTTCAGATTTTTACAAGACTTATTTTCAATATTTTTATATTTGTAAAATAATTTATTAATCAATTTTATATTCATGAAATATATTATTAATCAATAGCTAATTAGTTCTAAGCTAATGAAGGTAACTAGATTATTTGGACCAAGGAGGCATACATGATTTTGTAAAAAGTAGGATACTCTAAATAATCGTGAAGGAGATTTCATGAGGTTGTTTACTAGAAGTCATCAATAGTTCTGGGAATGCTGATAGCCAGAAATTAATGGAAGGAGACACCATTTGTTGATTATCTACAAAAAGCACCATGCAAGGCCCTTTGCATATGCTATTTCATTTGATTCTCACAACCGCTGTGTGAGAGAGTGATACCTTTGTATCTAGATGACATGAGGACAGAGAGGCTCAGGGAAGTTTAGTGACCGGTCCACTTGCTAATAGCTGATAGAGGCAAGATTGGATCTTAGATCTGCACGGCTCCGAAGTCTATGTCCTACTACATAACGCTGAATATTTAACCAGTGCATTTGGCAGATAAAGGTAAAGGCATTTATTAGTAGGTTTTGTTTTAACCCTCCCTTCTCTGCACACACAATCACTCCCACAATTTCTTGGGGAAATGATCTTTCTCCTGTTCACAGAGTCTATAAATTGAGGTGAGTCTAGCGGTGAAGAGGTTTGTTGTCTGTGTTGGATTGTTTTTCTGTTTGTTTTTTAAATTTTTTTATTTCTTTTTCTATTCACAAATTTTATAGGCATTAGCAGCCCTGCCCTTGTTACTCGTTCATAGGGCAGTAGCGCTACCCCAAGAAAAGGATGGTTTGGATTGTTTTTAATGGCATCAAATAACACATGTGAAATCTTTTTGTAAATTGTGAAATAACATATAATTTAACTCGCAGTTAAAACCATTAGGTCTAGAATCAACATCAAGGGGGAGTTTTTCTCCCTTTCTTGCAACTTTTAATTCTTTTTTGCTTCCATTTGAATTGGAAATAGTGCCCAAACTGTTTTTTCCTCACTATACACCAATTGGGTAGAATCAGACCCCAAATGATATCAGTAAGCGATGATGAATTTTGAGTAAGAAGTCTTTCTTAAACTCCCAGTTCTGCCTCTATTTTCCCTGTTCCTCCTAATAGCCATGGCCCCTTTCATTCTCATGTTTTCACTTATCCATGACCCCTTTAAGCGCCAAGCATGGGGTTCTGCATGAGTGAGAGTCTCTGGGGCTGTCCTTATGACCTAGAAATGATAAGAAACACACAGAGCACAGCTACAGTGTCTGTAACGGCAAGCTGTCCCTGGATAACATGGTTGGCCTCTTCGCTCTCGAATGAATCTATTAGCCCAAAGAAGAATTTCTCCTTTATCAAGAGCCCATTTGCAGTGACCACTACCCTGCTTTTATCATTCCGCATCTCATGTGTCTATCATGGGAAAGAAAAAAGTGGTCACCTCCAGTCAAGCATTTCTTACCTTTAATGTATTCTGAAATACATCCAGGAAAATAAATGCATCGTCCTGGTGTTATATAAAAATTGTCATCCTTTTACATCTGTGTACTCAACAGTCGGTAACTTGGGTTCCTATGTTTTCTACATGTAGAAGTATTGTCATTCAAACTATGCTTCTCTTCCAGTTGCAGGAATTTAAAAATGTTTTATCCCATGGCTCCGTAAATTTCACTGCTCCTAAGATGAAGCTGGAAACAAATCCTTAAATATATATGTTTTCTCTAAAAGTAACCCTCATGGGAATCCTTTGGTGAAGAAAAATATTCCTCCCTCCCTCCCTAAACTTGGATTTAAAACTCAAGGTGGTAGCGATTTTTTGTTAACACTTATTGAGCCTTTCTGATGAACCTGGCACCGCGCTCAGCAATTTACATGTTTTCTCACTTAAGTCTCATGACAGCCCCATGAGGTAGACACTATTATTATCCTTATTTCACAGATGAGGAAGGAGAAGGTGTTAAGACACTTGCCCCACGTCACAGGAGCAGTAGCAAGCGAGTAGCAGAGCTCGGATTTAGTTCCAAGTTCGCGTGACTCCAAAGCTCAAATTATTAACTGTTACACTACTTTGCCTTCCAAGTGTTATCAAAATGAGCTCAAAATTAAAATTATTTACAGTCTGGTGTTTTCTCAAGAAGTAGGTTGTATCATTTGATGTTATGATGGGGCTTGTGTTCTTACCGCTTCCTGGGCTGGTGCTAGCAGCAGACATACTCTTTAGTTGCAAGAACAAGTGGCACTTGTCACAGAGGTGACTTTAGGTAAGAACGCTCTGCAGGCTGATGGGCACAGTGCTAATTTATCAGATGATATACTAGAGCTGCTTCGTTCTAGGTGGGCTGCGGCACACCACGTTGCTGAGTGTTTCTCCCTTACTAACAGCCCAAACTAGCGTTGAGCAGTATCTCGTTCTTAATCTTTTTCATATCTCGTGCCTCTATCATTAAATAAAAGAATGATCATCTAAAGTTAAGAGTCTCTTAAGTTTAATATGTTCAGAAAAACTTGAAGGGTGAAATGCATGCTTTTGGGGTCCAAAAATACCTTTGTACAGCCAAAGTGTTCCAAATGTACATATTATGTAAATTCACCAATGAAGAACTGACTTTGGACACAAAATTCCTAAGCTACCTGGAGAAGAGATTCCCTTTGGTAAAGTCATCACATTATTTTATGCTCTGCGTGTTTGGAGCTGGCCTAATAGTGAGAAGTGTCCATCTTTTGATGTTGTATTTAAGGTCTAGAGGCTGTAGCTATGGAAAAAAGAGCTACCTCTTGTTTTGAATAAGAATTGGGGGCTTTAGACAAAATGTCTGTTCTCTCCCTGAAGAGAACATCATCTTTTGTCAAGCAGAACTATAAAATTGGCCAGGAGTGGTGGCTCACGCCTGTCATCCTAGCACACTGGGAGGCCGAGGTGGGAGGATTGCTTGAGCTCAGGAGTTCGAGACCAGCCTGAGCAAGAGCGAGACCCGTCTCTACTATAAATACAAAGAAATTAGCCAAACAACTAAAAATAGAAAAAATTAACCGGGACAGTGGTGCGTGCCTGTGGTCCCAGCTACCTGCAAGGCTGAGGCAAGAGGATTGCTTGAGCCCAGGAGTTTGAGGTTGCTGTGAGCTAGGCTGACACCAGGGCACTCTAGCCCAGGCAACAGAGTAAGACTCTGTCTCAAAATGAAAAGAAAAGAAAAGAAAAGAAAAGAAAAAGACAAAATAAAAACAAAAAGAGATGCTTTTTCAATTTATGAAAAAAAAAAGTTTGTTAATTTCTGGGTCAGTGCAGACCCAGACATTATTAGTGTCATAATCTCTGAATTTATGACTTGTGACACATTAAGTTTTGCACCAATAAAAAGTGAAGTTTAAAAAAATCTTTTTATTTGTCTGGAACAAAAGAAGTGTTAAAATAATCAAATTAGTACACTCTGGGGGTGAAGGGTGTAAGCTCCAGAGTTTGATGCCTAGTTCAGATCTTGACTTTATAGGTTGTGTGATCTTGGGCAATCTACTTACAACCTCTGGGCTTCAGGTTCTTCATCTATAAAACAATACTTATTTTATGGGTCTATTGTGATGATGAAATGAGACAATCCCTATGAATTGCTCTGCACAGGGCTGGGTAAAGAAAGAGCTAATTGAACTAAAGTTCTTGAAACCTCATAATTAACTGTAAAGTTAAAATGCAAACTGCATTTCTGTCAATTAACTGATTATATATACAGTGTGTATGCGTGTGTGTGTATAATCCTTGTTAAAATATTTTTCTATAGTACATTTATTGACACTGTCTGGCAACACTTATCGTTTCTTAAAGTTAGGAACTGGGCCCCAGCAGGGGTGACTCAGAGCATTGCAGCTGCCTCCTCTGTATCCTCAGCCACTGCTTTTCTAGTTCCATTGATTGCACTCCTGGGGCAGTAACACAATTCTTATCTACCTTGGGCAGGAGAATGATTAGGCAATCTGTTCAAATGATATATTTCTGCTGATTTCAGGTTTTGCTGTCAGCCATAAATGACAAAGAAATGCAACTAGCAAGAAATGCTTTAGCCCTGTCCAGTGAGTTCCAAAAGGCCTCACTCACTTATATTGACTGATTTGCTTGCTGGCATGTTCAATGTTTCAGAGGTTTCAGTTTGAAGACAGTACAAGCCAGAAACTGGAGAGGGTACAGTACTCTACTATATCTCTTTCGTGTATTAGAGTATGTCGTCTGTTGTTCAATAGTAAACTTATTATACATGTGCTGTAGCACTATTAGATAATACTAATGCTAACAGTAACAGTAAACATTTATTGAGTGCTTACTGTTAATATGTACCAGGTGCTGTTATATAAGTATAATACTTTACACATATTAACTCTTTTAATCCTTACTATATTATTATTGTTCCCATTTTACAGTAGTGAAAAAGGCCCAGATGATTAAGGAACTTGTCCAAGGCCACAGAGCTTCAAAACTTTTGTCAGTCTATACCCTTTTACTTCTACATTATTATTTTTATATTAATTTTTAGAGAATATTTGACATCAATTTCCTCGAGTTCTCAGTGTAGGGATGTTTTCCTGGAGGTGGGAAGGTTTAATAAGGTCCCCGAGTTTGGAGGCTCATCTGGTGGGATGTTCAGATCAAGGGTGCTTTAGCAAGACTGTTAAGGACCCTCAGGGATCATTTAAAGGCAAGGTTATGTTTTACAGGGCTAAAATGATGCATGGGGCTAGAAGTTAGAATGTCTGCTAATGGACTCTGTGGCTTTTCTTGGAGCGAGACATTTTTATTTATTTCCAAGCCAAAAACAGATGTGCATTTTTCAGGAAGGGTTAAAGTTCAGGTGTTGGGGTTGGGGGAGGGAGAATAGAGATTGGCAAGCTTCTCCTTCAAATCCTTTGTGAAATGAGACAGGAGTATAAAACAAAACAAACCAATAAAGAAACCTGTGAGCCTCCCCCTAACCTTCCCTGAACTGACCAATGGCAAGCACCCTTCTTCAAGGGTCTGTTCCTCAGCTTCTCCCAGGGTCTTGGGCACAGTTCCCCTCTGGATAACTTTTACTTGGAACAGAGCCTGTTGTAAACAGAAGAATCTTTATTTGGAATAGACCAACGTGCAGATAAGTCCATTGAACTAAAAGCGTCAGGTCATGCAGTCAGGGACACATGGAGGCGAGTAGAATGTTCTCTCCAATGGAGAATGAGACACGTACACAAAGGATGCCAGCCCTGGCTTCTCTGGTGGCCAAGGGCCTTGTGTCTACCAGAGTAGATCAGAGTGCTGGGGCCGGGGGTGGGGCAGGGCCATGCTAACAACAGTGTGACCTGTGCTCTCCTGAAAGCTGCCTGCGGTTCACCGAGGAATGGGGCCTTGACTGTGACGATCCTGAAAGGGAATAGGGACCGTACTGTGCCAAGAGGGGGCGATGGGAACGTTCACACACCCCTTATTACGGCTGTGAGGAGGACGAGAAGATAAAATAGCTTTACCATAGGTGGTAGTGGAATGAGGTGGGGGGGGCTGAGTGAGGGATGAGCTCAAATGTAACGAAATGAAAAGCAGGAAGCACCCTTAAGGGCGGGGTTGGCCCAAGTTAGTGCGCCTGGGCTGTACGCTGGGTTAATATGGAATCTGTACTGCAAGCTGCTTCTGGGCACGTACGCAGAGGTGTTCTTGTCCACCATGGCTAACACACCCACAGCAGTCGAAGTCCTTATCACTGAGTCAGCAGGAAGGACACTGGCGACCCAGGGGGTCTGGAGAAGCGGGGATCATTGAGTGGATCCCCCCTCTGCATGGATGAGTGGTGTAGGCGAGGATTGACGTCCAGACACGCCCCCTGCCCCCCTCCGCAGCTCTGTCCCACAAAGAGAGACATTGGCTCGTGGCCACCTGCCAAGTCAGGCCGGGGCCACCAGGAAGGGCGGAGGGCCGCGGGAGGCAACTTCAGATGCGGCCGCCGCTGCAGCCACTCCTTTAGACTCTGGACGCGCCGAGACTTGGGGCGCTCTGCCTCCGCGTTATAAAAGCATCGGGAAAGGGCCGCCGGCAGCCCGGGAGGCGGGTACCTGCCTCAGAGGTGTTGGGGCCACCGCGCTGCGCCCCCACCTGTTGCTACTGCCGCGCTGCGCTCGGGCGCGCCGGGCTGCGGAGATGGGCCGCTACTCAGGCAAGACGTGCCGGCTGCTCTTCATGCTCGTGCTCACCGTCGCCTTCTTCGTGGCCGAGCTGGTGTCGGGCTACCTGGGCAACTCCATCGCGCTGCTCTCCGACTCCTTCAACATGCTGTCGGATCTGATCTCGCTGTGCGTGGGCCTGGGCTCAGGCTACATCGCCCGGCGCCACACCCGGAGCTCGCAGGCCACCTACGGCTACGTCCGCGCCGAGGTGGTGGGCGCGCTCAGCAACGCCGTCTTCCTCACCGCGCTCTGCTTCACCATCTTCGTGGAGGCCGTGCTGCGCCTGGCCCGGCCCGAGCGCATCGATGACTCCAAGCTGGTGCTCATCGTCGGCGCCCTGGGGCTGGCGGTCAACGTGGTGGGGCTGCTCATCTTCCAGGACTGCGCCGCCTGGTTCGCCTGCTGTGGCCGCTGCCCACGTCGCCGCCTGAAGCAGCAGCAGCAGCAGCAGCTGGCCGAGGTCGGCACTCGCGGCGCTTTCGGGGGCCTCCAGGGCGCGGAGGACGGGCGGCACGTGGCGACCCCGACAGCCCCCGGCTGGGACTCGGCCGTGACCCTCCGGGGGGCCTCGGTCGAAAGGAAACAGGAGAAGGGGGCGACCGTGTTTTCAAACGTAGCAGGTGCCTTTCGGTTGCATCCTTTGGACCACTGTGTCCTTCCTCCCTTCTCCCCCACCCCTAGTCCTTTTCTTCTCATCCCACGCCCTCTTTTGCTTCTCCCTGCTTTTTTTTTTTTTTAATCGTTTTCCTTTACAGTTTTGCTTTACTTCTCTTCTGCTGACTTAACATATTCCCCATGATTTCTTTCTTTCCTTTTTCTTCTGGATTCACGGGTCCCCCTAGCTTCTTCCCCCTCCCCCATTCTCTCTGTATAGGAGTATTGATTTTCTTGGAAATCAGCCCTTATTGGGCAACAGATAGCGTTCTCCAGCTCCTCCTCCCCTTCATTAGTTGCTTCATTAGTTTGCTTTTTCCCCTCCCCCTTCTGTCCCCTTGGATGTTACGGGTTTTTGTGGGTGGGGGTGGGCTCCCACTCGCCCCCTTTTTGCTTTAACTCGAAAGGAAGTGTGAATGAAGTCCAAAGGTGTATCACAAGGTTACTTCAAGGCCAAAATGTACCGTTCTGGGCTGTGTGTGTGCAGGGGCAGGGTCCCCCATAAGCTAGCAGGAATTTAAAATAACTAAACTTTATTTTGCATCCATTGATTCTTTTTGTTTGTAGAACTTATACACAACACAAGGTTTCTTCTTTGAATGTAGGTGATTCCCTGAACACCCAGAATGAGCCTGAAGAGATGATGAAAAAGGAGAAAAAGTCCGAAGCCCTGAATATCAGAGGTAGGATTGGCTGTGGGACCCGTTGGAAAACCTTCTCAGTGGCACACGGGGACTGTGCTGTTCGTTTCTATTTGACTTTTAATAAGGCGATGATGTGTTTGAAAGTAGCCTTGGTGCATGCGTAGACTATGACCCTAGTCTCTTGCCTAATCACTGCATCGATTGAGGGAGAAAAACTAGCTGCTAATGATTTATCTTTGCTCCACTTAGATCCATGCTACAGTTATGTGTTCCAGAGCCCCGCCTATCAGTGTCATATTACTACCTTACTTGATTTTACTCATCTATGGGTATGGCTAACAGTCAGTGTACCCTATTTTAATTGAATGTGATTTTGATAAACATGGGAAATGAATGGGTGTGGTGCTATCCAAGGTTATGTGTGGCATTGTTGTATGGCATTGCTGAATGACTCTATCACCTGAGTTACTTCTGCCAGAAATCTGCTTTTGTGAAGGGACTGTTGGCTAACCAAAACCTCTATTTCCTGACCCAAAGTGGGAGTTCTTGTGAGGCCTGTGGAAGGCAGCTAACTAGCATTCTTGCTGAAGGTCTGAATGGCTGGGCTAAGGTCAGCCCAGGGGCTTCTGGGATGTGTTTCTCACTAGATACCACTGTATCCAACATCTCTCCTTTCCAACTTCTTGGCCACAGATCTTACTTCAGAGTAATTCCAGAAAGGATTAATCTTCAATCTTGACTTTGAGAATTTCAACAAGAATTAAGCAGCCCTTTACCTTCATGTGGTTTAGGGAAAGCCTGTAGTGGGGCTTAGATGAAAATAATATAAAGAAAAACTAATAATCTAGGAGAGATTTCATCTTTGAGAGTCTCATGTCTGCTTTTCAAAGTGATTCTCAGAATGAGCCTATAGGGAAAACTCCAGAAAACAACAACAGCAGTAATAACATGTGAGCTCCTAAAATTTTCTAAATAAACTAATTTTTAAAAATTTAAATGCAACAGTGGAATTTGCTCTTCAGAAGAGCCTGGTGGTGAATCTTTTTGGAAAGAGAGACTCTATAATGAAAAAAAATCACCATTCTTTAATTTATCTTTCCTTTTAAAGGTTCAGTTTAAAATATATATATATATATATATATATATATATATATATATATATATATATGTAATGCGTTTTTAAGGTGGGGTTCACCATCATAGCACTGTAACTTTTCAAAGTATATTCTGTAATTATCTTCATTCTTATGTAACAAAGTTGAACATGTAACCAGCCTGCTTCCAAACCCACCATTGCCTGTGTACTTTGTGCCAGGAACCATTCATGAATGAGTCAACTGGTGATCACACAGTCATAGTAGGTGGAGACAATTGTCATTTAGGTATCAAGTAGAATTGCTGACCCAGACTGCTTCAGTAAGGGTTAGCTCAGATCATTCCTGCTGCTTTTCATGAGTACCTGTGCTGTGGCTAACAGGAGCCTCCCCATGTTTCAGGCTAAATGTGAAGCTGTTCTCACCTTAGGCCCTGTGACCTCATCTTAGACTCACAATCAGGGAAGGATCACCGAATGTTAGAGCTGGAAAGACCTTAGGGAAAATGGACTTCAACCCTTCACTGTACAGATGAGGAAACAGGATGCAGAGGCTTTGGAGGCTTCCCCAAGTCATGCCAGCTAGCAGCAGAGGCAGGACTCCTACATCACATTTCTGGCTCTTTCCATTATCACATGCTGCCTCTAGACTCCAGATAGGGACAGCTTACTTCTCCAGGATACACAGTCCACTGAATGGTTAGATTTCTAACATTTAAGGAATTGCCTTAGAAAGCAGGGCTGTACCCCAACCCCCTCCAGATTTGCAGAGGAAACACCTGACGAGGATCCCAGTGAAAAGAAATCATTTCTTGATTTTTATCACCGTTTCTTTTATTCCAATGGGAATAAAAAAACGAGTTCTAAGAAACACACTCCATCTTCTGCAAAATACAGTGAAAGCACAATCCTTTCAAAATTCTTGTCAATGTGCTTTGTAGTGGTTGATTTTATTTAATAGGATCAAACATGACACATTAAAAATCATGTAACAGAAGACATGTCAGAAAAACAATTAGTCCTTTTTATTTTGGTATAAACATAGATGTAGATGAATGGCAGTCCTGATATCTCTTGAAAATAAATCCCTTTTGATGGGATGTTTTTTTATAATTCTTGCTTTTTTCCCAGTAAGAAAGATCTCATCCTTCATAACCATTTGTCCAGTGTGAATGCACCATTTCCAGTTATTCAAAAGATTCAACAGCATCAATGGCTTTTCCAAGTGCTGGGACACATAGAATTGCAGCTTGTGTCAAATTGCCAATTCATGTTATATGCCAAGTTTTTGGGTTTTGTTTATATCTAAAGACAGCAAGTGAGGACCAAGGGCAGAGATTTTCTGTCTTTGCGAAGCTACCTTGTGAGCACTGTGACTAATCAGCTGATTGAGTTGCTTGCTAAGTGGTGATCTTTGTCTCTCTGATAATGCTACCAGATTTACATTTCAGAATCACAGATGTGATCACATCAGAGTCTGCCCAGAACCTTTACTGCATCTGGAATAAGGTCCAGATTTGGCTGACATTCAAGGGCTTGCTGCTCCAGTCCCAGTACTCCTTTCTAGACTTTCTGCCCTTCTCTTCACTCCTTGGCGGCCTTACCTCCTCCTTCAATCCCTCTGGTTCGAGTTCTGCTTCTGCCATTTACTAGCTAGGTGACCTTGTGCAAGGAAAGACTGAGCTTCAGTCTCTTCGTCTATGTGATGGAGATGATAGGGCCAACATCACTGCATTGTTGTGAGGATTACATGGGTGGTTGGAACAGCACAAGCACCCACTCAACAAATGATGCCCATTATCTTCTTCATTCTTAGAGTTTTCAGATGTTGTTTCATGTACTCTTCAGAACTAGCCTCTGAGGGAAGTGAGGCAGATGTTATTGTAATTACCCCATTTCACAGATGAGAAACTTACTCCTCAGAGAGGCTGATGATGTTCATGAGGCCCATGGTTCATAGCGACAGTGTCAGGGTCTGTGACACCAGATTTAGCGTATCAGCCCCTTACGCTGCCCAGCAAGTGAGTCCTCCATCTGAGCCTCTCGTGAGTCTGTTGTGTCTGGAACGCCTGCTGTGGCTGCCTCTTGAAGTCTGTTTCCTCTCCAGAGTCCTGCTCAAGTTACCCACCTTGCAACAAGTTTTTCCTGAGATTTGTCTTCACAGAGGACCCTCTTCTTCCCCCAGAAGGTTACTGAGGTACTTATCTCAGAGTCCTGCCAGCGGACTATGGCTTTCTTCAACTTTGAATGGAAGGCTAGTAAACACATTGCATTATCATTAAATCTGAAGAATTTACTGGGATCATGCTTTAAACAATTTTTCAGACTTAAGGTCATGACAACTTGAGTCCTAGGATCGATTTAGTAGAGGACGATCACATTTAGAAAATTAATTAAACAGAATACAAAACAGTAATAGATTGTATATAAGGGTAAGTTTTGCTTTCTCATGAACTATTTGTTTTAATTTGTGTCTCTGTGTGTGCTAGGATGCAAAACTTAATTCTTACTATAGAATACGGGAAAAACAAGTTTGAAAGCTACTATTTTATCTAATTCTTAGGAGCTAACAGTAGAATTCTCAGAAGGAAAAGTTGAAGTTGGAATTAAGGACTTATATGAGGCAGGATGCACACAGTAGATCTCTGGTCAGATTTTGGACATGTTACTCAGCTACTCTGTTCCTCGGTTTCCTCATTTGTAAAATGAAGAGAGTGTCAACCTGAAATAATCAAAAGGGTCCGATTCCAATATTAAAGGGTTTATTTACGTGAAGAGCTGGAAATGGCCATTCTGGGACACACCACTCCAGAGAAATGGGGAGAGCGCTCCAGAGTTGAAAGCTAAATTCTCGCTTATGTAGGAAGAAGACAAAGAAATAGAACAGAATTATATTTTCTATACAAGGCTGTTTATGAGTTACAACACATTAATTAGTTACAGTTTGTTTTCTTTTCCATGCAGCTTGATTTCTTTTCTTTATAGCTGGTTTTCATTTTTTTTCCAATTTAAAAGAACGCTGGGATAGCCCTGAAGTCTTTCTAGGAAAAAGACAATAATTAATAGGGAGGTTAATCTCTAATGAAAGTCAACAGTAAGAGGGAAAGGGTTTTCCCCAGAGCCCTTCACCACTTACAGCATTTTACACAATAATGTAGGTAAGGGGAAAGACTTAATTCAGACAAACAAGAGCTTAACAGCTGCCTGTCACCTGACTGGGCCCCCTAAATCACATTCCTTTAAGGCTCAACATAATTTAGAGTTCCAACAGCTTAGATTTTGAATTACATATTTTCACAAGAGTAACCACCCTAGAGAGTCCTTAAGAAGACTTAATGTTTAAATACATGTGACACACTTAAAACAATGCCCGGTGCATGTATGTTAGTTGGCATTACAATTATTATTCAATAAAAGACAGGAGTTACTCTATGTCATGGGAGCTATTACTTCATCAGCTAGAAAATACTGTTTTACTGAATGCCTACATTGCATGCCTCTAGTGTTACAATATAAAGAAAGGATATTTGGGGTATGATGTGGACCCTCATATTACTTCTGGAGATGAGGCTCACACGTATGAAACAGTCAGAGGATAACGACTGTCTCAGGCAGTGAAAATGATGTCAAGTTCATATAGGAAATACCAGGTTTTCATATTTTTATGGTAGCATGTTTACGGTCCTGAAGAAAGTTAAAGCTTCAATTTTCAGTTCCTTTCAGAGGAACAAGGTGTGTAGACCGACCCCCAGGAAAGTTTTGAGTTTCCCTTCTGGGGCTCAAGGTAATAAGAAGCTCCTTTGGGGTTGTGGTGGGGGAGAAGAGGGAACAGAATTAGAAAATGAGGATGTTTAATGTATATATCGAATCAGGATCCTATTACCATAAGTAAACTCTCAGCCAGAAGGAAATACAGGGATTCTTTTTATATCTGTATTATTTTTTGGCGGGAGAAGTTGCCACGAATTCCATTTAGTATGTTTACAGAATGCCGTTTTACCTATGATGTTACTCAGAGTCCTAGAAATGTTGCCAAGGGGAGGAATTAGCCCAATGAAAGCACCTTCCAAATGAGAGTGTTGAGTCTTAGCCATGAGTGAGTAATTTGGATTATTATTAATTCTGCTGAATGAATCTCTGGGGGATACAGGGAGAGACAGAGCAGACCTTTCTTAACATATATAGTTTATTCTAGAGCAGTGCTTTGGAAACTTTTATGTGCATTTGATGACCCCCCTCACATCTTGTTAAAATGCAGATTCCGATTCTACATATCTGAGGTGGGGCCTGAGCTTTTGAGTTTCTAACAAGCCTCCAGGTGCTGCTGGTCCTGCAAACCACACCTTGAATTGCAAGATTCTGATGTTGCTCTCTGTAAAAAAAAGAAATACTTTGTGTTTATGATCGTTCTGACCATATTTTCACCCAATTTACTAAATTTCTAACCATTCATGTGCCTAAATTCCTAATTGTTCATGTCTGACATGTGGACACCCAAATTTTTTTTGCTGAGGATTGCATGTTTTTAGTATCATAATTGATACCCTTAGAAACCGTTCCTTTCATTAAATGTACCCACAATTTTTATTATTTTTGTAGAATTTTGATTTATTGTGACAAACGGCTCTTTATGCAGTGTGAACATTGCTAGAGCTCCTGTTCTTGAGGCCCTCTTAAACCAAATGCTGTTTAAAGGACAGCATGAGAAGTAGGTAAATGCCTGCGGGGAATAGGGAAGATGGATCCAGGTAGAGGGAACACGAAGAATAAAAAACCCACTCACTCTTCTGATATATTTTAGTTCCTTCTCCTCTTAAAAATCTTTAAAACAATTTAAAGCACAGACACGTGTCTAGGAGAGAAAAATCATTTGTGGGGCTCTGTCTTCTGCCTTGTGCCCTTTGATGGGTGGTGGGTGGTGGTGATGTAGCACTATGAGTTGACACAGTCACTCTGCCCGCAGGTGACTGCAGCTCGGAATCGTCCTCAGCTGTTCCTCTTCCCAGGTTCTCTGAATCCTGAGATGGTGGCCTGGGGTTTTATTTTCTGAGAAGCAGTTACCATTTTTTATTTTAATTCTGATGCCTTCTGCTGTTCTAACCAAAAAAACAAAACAAAGCAAAAAACCCCAAAACCCACTCCCCCCCAAAAAAGCCAACCCCCCCCAAAAAAACCCCAAATAGCAATAGGTATTCATATACTTAGAAATCCAAGTCCTTGAGTGTCACATAGCTTCCAAACTTGGCTCCATGCTGTAGCAGTCTTTCTTTCTTCTTGGCAGGTGTACTTTTGCATGTGATGGGAGATGCCCTGGGGTCCGTGATTGTGGTCATCACGGCCATCATATTCTATGTGCTTCCTCTGAACACTGAGGACCCGTGTAACTGGCAGTGCTACATTGACCCCAGCCTGACTATCATCATGGTCATCATCATTTTGTCATCTGCCTTCCCACTCATCAAGGAGACCGCTGCCATTCTGCTGCAGATGGTCCCCAAAGGGGTGAACATGGAAGAGCTGAGTAAGTAGACTGGATTCTGATCTAGAACCACTGTCAAGTTAGCGTGACTCAGGCCAAAGGGCCAGCATTATTTCACAGCAGTGTTTGATTTATGTGTTCTGAAATCCTTTAAATCACCAGGTGATAGAGACAGACTTCATGTGTTTTATAGCCTTGTAAGATGATTCCCAGCTCCAAGAACCAAAGGTCTTTTGTGACCCATGATTGTCTGACTCAACTGCAAATTTTTCAGTCTGTAATGCTTGAATAATGCCTATTCCTGGGCTGTTTACCTTCATGTCAAAGGTTTATTTTAACTCAAGACCATTTCTGCTAAGAACTTTATTTTTATCCTTATTTTGAAAACATGAATCATTCATTTTCTAGACCCTGCTTTCTAGTTAATCGACTTTATAGGCATGCAGGTCTCTACGTCTGTCGTAACACTGCCCAGTGCTGCGGGCAGAGGAGGTGTTGGGAGAGGAAGGATGGAAAGTAGCACAAAGACAGCATCATCTTTGCCTTCCCAGGAGCTAGGTTGTTTCCCAGTTAAGGAAACAAGATAAACATATACAAAGCAATTTTTGATATATACTGGCTATGCCTTTTAATAATATAGTGTATATTTAAAATAGATTTTTAAACAATACATAGTAATAACAATAGCAATACTTTTTTTTTTTTTTTTTTAGACAGAGTCTTGCTCTGTTGCCTGGGCTAGAGTGCCGTGGCATCAGCCTGGCTCACAGCAACCTCAAACTCCTGGGCTCCAGTGATCCTCCTGCCTCAGCCTGGGACTACAGGCGGGCGCCACCATGCCTGGCTAATTTTTTTCTATTTTTTAGTAGAGATGGGGTCTCTCTCTTGCTCAGGCGGGTCTTGGACTTTGACCTCAAGCAATCCTACCGCCTTGGCCTCTCTCAGTGCTAGGATTACAAGTGTGGGCTGCCACGCCTGGCCAATAATAGCGACATTTTTATGGCACTTATTACATGTTAGGTACTATACTAAGTGCTTTACTTATATTGACTCATTTTGATCCTTAAAATAATACTATAAGGTACTATTATTGTTATTTCTAATATACAAAGCCAGGTGCAGTGACTCATGCCTATAATCCCAGCACTCTGGGAGACCAAGGCGGGAGGATGGCTTGAGGCCAGGTTCGAGACCTAATATATAGATAAGGAAACTGAGGCAGGAGGGGCTAGGTAATTGCCTGAGGTCATGCAGGTAGTAAATGACTAAACTGGGGTTCAAACTCTAGCTGGCTGCAAGGTCTTTGCTCCTAATCACTATTCAATGCCATCTCTCTAAATTAAATACACTCATTTTAGAAAGTATGGAAAATACAAAAGGCCTAAATAAGAAAATAAAAATCTCTAATTTTACCATGGAAATTGCCACCATTAGTATTTTCTTCAAAAAACATGCCATATACATACAGTTTACCTATTTGCTTTTTTACTTAAAAATACCTTATGTACATTTTCTTATATCCTTAAATATGCAACTTAGTTTCTTTTAACAGCTGTATCATATTCCATTATAGAATGGATTTAACTATTTCCTTGTTGTTTCCATTTTTTCATGAATACAAAGAGCATTGCCCAACCATCCTTGGACATACACATTTGGTTATTTCTTTTCAATTAAATGTCTAGTGCTACAATTTCTGGTAAAGGTTTTTGATTCATATTGCGAATTATCTTTTTAAAAAAGCATTCCACTTTATACTTCCACTGGAAGTCCATTAGAGTGTCCATTCCCTTATATACTCAACAACCCTGGAGATTTTTTTTTTGTTAAATGTATTTTCTTAGATGACTTCAAATGGGCTAAAAATGTGCGGTATGGGAATTCAGAGAGGAGAAAGAAGATTATGAGCAAATGTACCCATAGAGGTACCGCTGTTTGATTTCTTCCTGTTATTCTTAGTAAATACACAGTCATTTTGGTGAAAGTGCTTAGAGGGGCTCTATCCCTCCTGTAGTTCCATGTTTCAAATATAGCACTCACCACTCACCTTGGCTATCGTTTGCTCTTCTCTATTCTAGTGAGTAAACTCTCTGCCGTGCCGGGAATTAGCAGTGTACACGAAGTGCACATCTGGGAACTCATAAGTGGAAAGATCATTGCCACCCTGCACATCAAATGTCAGAAGGACAGGGGATATCAGGATGCCAGCATAAAAATCCGAGAAATCTTCCACAATGCAGGAATCCATAATGTGACCATCCAGTTTGAAAATGTAGACTTGGAGGAACCCCCGGAGCAGAATGACTTATTTTTGCTCTGCAGCTCACCCTGTATCTCCAAGAGCTGTGCTAAGCGGCTTTGCTGTCCCCCCGGGGCACTGCCACTGGCCCACGTCAATGGCTGTGCTGAGCACAATGGCGGTCCCCCTCTAGACATATACCGAAGTGATGGCTTCAGTAGAGGAGACACAGCAGAAGTGACTATTGAAATGCCTTTGGACGGCTGTCTGAGGGACGGACAAGCTCTCGAAACTCAGGAGGACCAGTGTTATGTCAACAGCACACATTTTTGATCTGGTACCCACATCATCAGACTGTATAGAAAAGGCACTTTGGAACTACCACCTTGACTTGTGGAAAGAACTTTGTGGGTTGTGGGCTCTGACTAGACTTGCAGTGTGCACTCTCTGTGTTTGATGGGGGTTGGCTGTTTGGGATTTTGATTGAACGTGTCTGTTAATTTCTATGTAACTGATAACCCCTTTCCATTGCCCTGGGTGTCTCATGCTGCTCTTGGATAGTTTTAGCTTGAACATACATTTCTCTAAAGCCAACTGCACTCGAGTAAATATCAGGGACATTGAAGGCTGGAACTCAATGAGTATTCAAAGAAGTTCTTGTTTTTAAACTGATTAGAACTTCTGATTCTCAGGTGAGCTCGTAGCCTAAATATATTGAAAAAAACCTGAAGTACCGTAACTGCTGTATTTTTCCCATCCCCTCGAAGTTCATAAAAGTGGAAGGTTAGGTATTTATCGCACTGTAGAAATATCTTTTTTCTTTGATTCATTTTTGAATAAATGTAAAATGAATACCTATTAAGGCAGAAAATGTTCTCAGAACATTGAAAGAGGTACAGTTTAGTAGGAAGGGAGCAGGGAAGCAGTGGTTTTAGACCATCTCTTCATTTTGTGAGATGAGAGAAAACTAATGTTTACTTTCTGCTGTGTACTGAACTGTGGCTATGGGGTGTTTCAAATGTTTAAATATATAATATACTTTTTCATTAGGAAGTGAGGGACTATTTCTACTTCCTTAAGTATGACACAAGTACTTATACGCTGTCTTTTAGAGTCAGTACAGTTGGGACTGTTTTCATTTAGTGCTTTGATAATGCTTTCCTTATTTGTCCAAATTTCCTTTGAGTCTTCTTTCATATGATCACATTGGTCTAGGCAGCATTTACTAGAAAAAAAAATGGGTATTCCTGGGATAGGAAAATATATGACACTGAGGGTTGATTCCTTCCAAATAAATAAGCTAGACTGCCTTTTCTTTAATTAGACATATTTTAAAGTATTTATTATAGTTGCTAACTAGTAACTTGATGGAAAAGTTGATGTCTGGGGGAGAAATGAGAATTTAACTGCTGTCTTTAATGTGTTTCGAAGAACTTAGAATTTTCTTTTATGTCTCTGATCCATATTACCAAGTTCAAATAAATTTTTTGTAATCTGATTCAGACCCATAACCGAACTATATAGGTAGTGGAGAAGCAGCTGTCATGTATTTAACACGTTGTTTAGGGTAAGCATTGAAATCATAAAAGTTTCGTAGGATGAGAAAATGAGAGGTACCTCGCTAGAGAGCTAGGGTCTTTGATAGGTTATAAGATTAACTTAAAATGATCATCTCTTAGGGAGTAAGGTCCTATTTAGAATCTGCATAGGATTTATCAGCAGTGCTGGGTTGGTAATGGAAACAGCATACACATTTTTCAGCACAAACATCATTTTAAAAATTTGTCTCAAATTTGAAAGCTGAAACAAATAAGCAGCTAAGATCAGTAAGACAGGAAATTCTTTTATTCCTTGAAATTTTATCATCTGAATTTAAATTGGCCATGAATTAGGTAAATAGAAAAATGCCTACAAGTGTTTTTGTCTCTAGAAGTTTATTGGGCTAGGTTATATGCACTTTATAAGCTAAAAATGGGGCAAAAAAGAAGACATTTCTATTTTTAGTATTAAAAGTGTGGCATGTATTCAGAGAAACCAGAGGATTCTCTAAGAATTTGGTGCTATGTGTCCAAATTCTCCTACATAAACATTGGTTGAGATGCTTTAGCTGGAGCCAAAGAAGAAATTTGTCTCTTCCAAATTTGAAGGTCTAATTTGATTTCACATAATTCTGCCTTCATTAACAGGGAAAATTGCAATTTCACAGTTTTTGTGCAACTGGGCAAAAGGAATGCATTAAGTTTGCATTCATACTTAAAACTCTAAAGTATTTTTCTGGAAAGGAAAAGACCCTTAATTCTAAAATATTAATAATTAACTCTAACCTCAGGAAAGTATCTTTATTGACACTTACGAACATACGAAATTATAGACTAGGGTCAATATGAAATAATACCTTTTAAACCAGTTTGGCTGAGTGCATTTAATAACATCCAAACAAGCTAAGTACAATATTTTTGTACTGGGTTAGATGGGTTGCATTGGACACTTCTGGCTCTGTGACGCCTTCTGTATGGTACTTTCACTTGGGTACCTTCCATTAATTGCCCTCCCGTTTAATTTTCCCAAGCAGATATAAGAATTTTCTTTTCCTCTTTGAATTAGCCCTGCTTGGGGGCAGTAGCTTCTGACGAACAGGAGATTTAAACAGCTCTGTTTTCTTTGAGATTAGAAAAACAGCTGCTTAGTTTGGTGCTCCTGTGTGCTTAGGTTAATTCCCAGAAAATTCCCTCTTTTTTGTTTTTAGAACAGAATATAATTTTTTAAAAAGTCTATGGCAATCTCTGGGAGTCAGGTTGAGCACTAGTTGTCCTGTGTGCTAACCTGGCCTTCTAGAAGGCCCTTCTGTTTCTATAGAAAGAGTCCTTCCCACATTATTTCAGCACCAGTTATAGGAAATACTGTGTCTGCTTCATTTTCCAGCTTCCAAATTTGTTTTTGAAAACCGGGGTTAATTTTTTTCATGATATTTGGCCAATATGTATTGGCCCATAGGGCTACCAGATTCCATTGTTAACAGAAGAAAATATTATCCCTCTAATTTTTTGATAAAATATCAATAAAATAGGGAGACATTATTTGAGGAAGAATTGAAATTATTATGCATATTTAGTTACTTTTTTTTGCCATTGGCTGAAGCAAACCCATGGTGGTAAATCAGGAAATCCAAAGTTCAGGAGGGATGGGTGTTTTGAATGTCAAGGAGACCACTGAGGTAGATTTTGGATTATAATAAGGCAATTGCCCTAAGAGGTAGTAAGAGCTTTTGCGATGCTTACACCAGGGTTTCTCAATCTTGGCATCATTGACATTTTGAACTGGATAATCCCTGATGTGTGGGGCTCTCCTGTGTACTGCAGGATGGCTGGCAGCGTCCCCAACCTCTATTCATAAATGCCAGTAGCATACCCCCAAGTTGTGACAACCAAAAATGTCTCTAGACATTGTCACACATCCCCTGGGGAAAATTTTTGCCCCAAGTTTTGAACCACTGGCTCAAAGTAAGGGTAGTTTAGGGACGTTGTTGATGAAAGCCTCTCCAGAGCCCAATAGTACTTTTAATAATCAATTCTGGGAAACTCATTCTTTAAAAAGATGTTTTTAGGCCGGGCGCGGTGGCTCACGCCTGTAATCCTAGCACTCTAGGAGGCCGAGGCGGGAGGATCGTTTGAGCTCACGAGTTCGAAACCAGCCTGAGCAAGAGCGAGACCCCCGTCTCTACTAAAAATAGAAAGAAATTAATTGGCTAAATAAAAATATATAGAAAAAAATAGCCAGGCATGGTGGTGCATGCCTGTAGTCCCAGCTACTCAGGAGGCTGAGGCAGGAGGATCGCTTGAGCCCAGGAGTTTGAGGTTGCTGTGAGCTAGGCTGATGCCACGGCACTGTAGCCCGGGCAACAGAGCCAGAGTTTGCTTCAAAAAAAAAAAAAGATGTTTTTAAAGGCTAAATCAAATTGTTCATAAAAATCATAGTTGACTCTACCTAGGAACTTTGGGCATTTAAAGAAAAAAATGTAATTTGAAACAAAAAGTCCTTACAAATCCTATTATGTAGATCAGTAATTGTGACAGTGAATGAAATGAAAAAAAAAAAAAGCATTTGCTCTCATTGTTCTGTGTTGATCTCCTGCATTCATGAATATCCTCAATTTGGCAGGCCCACTACTAAATGAGACTGGATAATATCAGCATAATTGATTCTTGGGGTTAAGGTGTTTAATTCTTCATATTTAAAATTATCAAGTTTAAGCTTGATGATGTTTCTTGTTATTAGTTCCCGGTAAGCAGCTCATCTTAGTGCCAATGACAAGTTCAGACATTAAAAAAAATGTTTCGTTGTTTACAGCTCACTTTACCCTTTCCCCAGTCATATCCATTTTCTCCAAGAAAGCAGAACACATTTCCTCATTTAAACTATTCTGCTTTCTGCTTTCATGCTCTTGCAGTTAAAGACTGCAAAAAAAAAAAAAAAAAAAGGGTAGTTTAGGAAATTTGAGGAAACATGACCTGATTTGCATTTTGAATTGGGATTAATGATCACTGACTGCATGCCAGTTTTATAACTGTCATTCACCTGATACATTGTCACCTGTTTGTGTTTCTGAGTATATTGACACTCGACTGGCCACAGGTGGGAATCAGGTTATTAACCAGAAGACTAATTTCTCCAATGGAACTTGCATCGGACCATCATCATCAATGTAATCCACATGTTCTTATGAATCTAAAGTTTAGGTAATGCAGATGTGTCGTTTTCTGGTGCTTCTCTTTTGTGGTGTTTTATTCTGGGCATTTTTGTTTACATGAAACTTTCTTGAATGTTTGCTGGATGATCAACTGTCACCTACTAATACAAAGTCAGGCCAGAGACACTGAACCTGCTCTGAATTCTAATGGGAACAAGCCAGAAACAATGATTTTCAAGAGAGAGTGACCCCTTCCCGGAGATCTGAAATTATGTTACAATATTGTGTGGAGTTTTGTTGCTTAAAGTTCTTCTGTCCTCATAGTCAATTTTGCAAAAGTATAATCCTCACTTTTGGGGGAATTGTTAAAACTCTAAAAATAGGAGTCTAAATAAATCATTACTAATTGCATGTGAATCCCCCAATAATGTATGTACCTATGTGTACCTTTTAAAAGTGAGAGATGTTCAATGGTGCTGTGAATAAAATTGTTTTTAAAAAAATAAAAACACGACTGAGATATGTTTGTGAAAATTAAACAGATAAAGTAGCTGACCTCATTTTGTCTTTTTGTCACTTATTCTGGTAAATTTATTACTTAGTACTTCTTGGATTAGTTATAATAATTGGGCCTAATTCTCTGTCTCCATTTATTGGGTCTCTTCTTCATACTCCTTCTGCTGCTCCCTACCACCTGCAATGTCACAAGACCCCTCTTGGCAGAAAAATATCACCCGTCAATGCAGCTGCCTTACTTACTGGTAAGTATTAACTAGTTACGGTAGTAACCTAGACTGATTTGGTTTGCTAGTGGGACCTAATGTGGCCCTGGGCTACACAATAGGGTTTGTGTAGAAAGGGAGCTCCTTGGATTTAGGGAATGGTGAAGAAGCCAAGCTTATTTTGGAGAAGCCCCATAGATTTGGGAATCTCTCCAATGAGTTGAATATAATCTTTATGAATATTTAATCAGGGAAACTGTCTTCCAGTTCTTTCAATTGCTTTTATTTTGTAAATCAATCAATTGATTCATCAGCATATTTTTATTGTAAGCCATGTGCAAGTAATTCTTGCCCCTAAAGAGTTTTATAATCTACATGTGAACTTAAGTAAGGCTGTGCAACTCTGTGGGGATTTAAAGGGAGTTATCCATAGCCTGTGATTGCGGGGTCGGGGACACCTTGTCCTGGATGTGTTTTGGTGCACGTTCCAAGCCCTGGGCAGCATCTGAAATAGGAGAGGGCCACACAATATTTCATGGCCATCAGCTTCCTTTGGCAATAAGAGTCTGCAGTAGGAAGCAGAGGACTGAACCCAGGACTCAGAGCACAGAATCTCTGCTCCGTCTAAAAGAGAACACTGCCTCATTGTCTCCTACCCTTCGGAATATTTCTTCACATCACTGTCACTTCAAAACATTGTATTATGTATTTATTTTCTTATTTCCTGTCCTTCCCGCTACAATAAAGCTTCGTATCATCCACCACTGTGTTCTTCAGCCCCTATCACAGTGCTTGAAACAATACGTGGCATGCGGTTGTCGCTCCATAGTATTTATTGAATGAATGAATCAACACAAGAATGAAGGAACAGGTTCAACTCTTGGTGTCACCAGTTACAGGCTTTGGACAAATTATATAACTTCACTGAGTTTCAGTTTTCTTATTTATAAATGAGGCAAATGGTGAAAACCTGTGGTGTCTACCTGGCCGCGTTGTAGGAATCAGAGAAGAGGATGAAGGTGAACACAGATTTAAATATCAATGGATTTTATCCTTTTGCACTTTCAATCTGGCATTGGTATCCTCCTGTTCTTGTCCTGCCTCCTCTCATCCGGGTAATCCCATTTTGTCAATTAATTAGACACCATTCAATTCTAACTAGCACTAAGTAGTGCTACAGGTAACGTGGGTGAAAGTGAAGAGGAAGAACGAAGGGTCAAGGACAGCTTCATAGAAGGGCTGGCATTTGAAGTTGGCCTTGGAGTAGTTCAGCGAATGGAGAAAAAGGGAAAGGACGTTCCAAATTGAGAGCTTAGACTTAATTCTTTAGGCAGTCGGCCCTAAAGCTTTTGTAGGAGAGATCAGGGGACAAACTGGGGAAATGCCAGGATTAGGATATTTTCAGAAAATGATTTTATCCAAACGTCTTCCTCACCATGATCCAAGTTGCTCTACACGGAGTGTTTCACCCAACACACACTGGGCATCTCCACCTGCATCTCCAGTCCCACCTGGGATCCTGAGCTCCACGGGTTGTTGCTATGGATTCACTGTACATTCCTCTGAGAGTCTGCAGACACTCCAAATTCACTAGGAGTTCATCCTAATTTTAAAATCAGCTTTCCTGGACCTTTTTCTATTGGTTTCAGTGGAAGCATGCTGCCCACATTTCTCCCCTTGGGCTCCTGTCCCCCAAACCAGCTCAAACCTTGCAGCCATGTCTAATGCTGCCTCTACTCTCAGCCTACGTCCAACTCCTCATTATTCTCCATTACTGCTCCCCTCAAAGTAATCCTTATGTCAGCCCCTCCTTTCCACGCCTGCCCTGTCTCTCAGGTTCACCGTACCATCCCAGCCTGTGCTGTTGCAGAACCTTCCGATCAGCTTCCTAGCCACCTCCAAACGTTCTCGTGTCAACCCTCTCGCTTCCCTCTGCTCTGGGAGAAGGGACAAACTCCCCAACCTGTCACTGAGGTTCTCTTCTCACCCTGGTCCTCCAGGCTTTATCTCTTTCAGCAGACAAGAAGAGCACACAGATACCCAAGGAAGTTAGAACGTGAGAGGGTGGAAGGATGCCTTCCGTGTGGACTAGTAAATCAAGTTTTGTAAGAATTGGGGACTGAACATTACATAGCAGTCTGTTGCTTTTACGCCAAAAAGACTTTTTCATTTTTCTATTTTTAAATTACATTTGCCAAGTTCTTTCCTTTCTGGTTTCCCTTTTTAGCTGATTTCTTCCTTTTCTATGTTAGTGTGTCACTTTGCTCCAAAACTGGTTTCCTGTGGATGACAGACTGCGACCTTCCGTCACTAGTGTCCTGATTCCAGAGCACGCTCAGACACTGACATATGCCATGTGTGCAGACAGAGCCCTGATCTCTCATCCCCTGTGAAGCAAAATGGAGAGTGGATTTTCCTTCGTCTTGTATATTCACCATGTGGTCACATATATGCCTGTGCCATAATAATGAACTCCAATATAGAGTCAAAATATTTGGCACGTCACCCTGATTCTTTTAGGCTTGCAAATGTAAGAGTAAATTTGCACGGGATTTGTAACCACAGGGCCGGGTGGTATTTTGTTGATGGGGACGGGGTAAAGGTAGGGGAGTACATTGTCCCAGGGGCTGGGGCGATACAGGCCTGCAGTAGTGGTGATAGCAACCAGGTCTCCTATCTGTCTCAGAAAATTGGGGCCAAAAGAAGGCCATGCTGGGGTACTGTGAGTTTGCAGCTATAATCTGATGCTCAAAGACATTCAGAAAAAAGAAAAAGAACTGTGACACTTTTGGAAGGAGTTCTGTTTGATTTTTGCTTTGTAGCTTTTACTTTCTATTGTAAAAATTGTACTATATCACATTTCCTGAGGGAGAGACCTGATTCCATCCACAGGACCCACATGATTCGACCAAACTTAGATTATAGGAAAGTGTTTACAGAGAGATTTTATTATGAAGATTATTACATACTAGGAACTATAGTTTAAGGTTTAAGCATTCTGGCTTTGGAAACTGCCAGCTTTCAAATACCAGCTCCGCCACTTGTTAATTGTTTGACCTTCGGAAGTATATTGCCAGATAATTAAAAAGTTCTCTGGGCCTCATTTGTGCTATCTCTAAATAGAGAAAATTGTAGTTCCTGCCTTGTGAGACTGCTGTGAGAACTGAAGGAAATGGTCCACGTAGAGCACACAGGCTGGGTCTATAAATGCTCTGTGAACGCTGGATCCTCTTTCAAATGCTAACTTTAATAAGTAAAATTGCAGCTAGATTTATTCCTATTTTACCTTGTTACTCACAGTGGAAATGTCAAAAAATGTATGGTGTAGATCAGCTTGAGTGTTAGCACCCAATTCGATTTTAAAGTACAGAGGCCATATCACACCACAGCACCAAAGAACTATACAGACCTGATCACATACCACCTCAAAAATCCCAAGAGACCTTATTTCTAAGAAAACAAAAAGAAATGCATTGTTGAAGGGTTTCAACAAAATACCGAGGCTCGATTCAATAGGGCCTTACCTCCTAGCCATACGCAGGTGGCACCTGGAACAATAACATTACTGCTTGAGGGTTGCTGAGTCCAGGGTTCCCGTTAGGCAGCAATGGCTTCAGCTGAATCTGGGTGAACCTCCATTTCTGTCACTGCCCTCCAGCCAAAGACCACCAGGAACACACCTGTGGTTGAACGAGTAGGGTTCCATGCTAGGTGCAAAGAGGAGACTCTACGCCCTGGGGAGTCTTGGGGCAGCTCAGCAAGAGGGTGTTCTAAAGGATTTATCAGAGGATTTGGACTCATGATAGGTGATTTGGGTGGAGGATTTAAGGAAGTGGGGCTTTGCTCTGGATTGGATGCTGCCAGCCAGTGGGAATAATAATTCTATAACTGGGAATCTTAGTAAATCCCATCTCTAAGGGGAGGGAGTGGGGGAGGAATGAAGCAAGGCTCAAGTTTGAACTGGAAGCAGCAGTCGCTCATCTTGTGCAGGCCAGCATCCAGTATTTTCTCGGTTTGCACAGTGCTCTTGTGCTTGTCTGTGCTTAGACAAGGTTGCAGAGTGCTCATGTTTCCGGCCTCATGTCACAGTCACAGAGCCACCTGTTGTCTGATGCTGGTGTTCTGAGAGATTGTTTGCGCTCAACAGGAGAATACCATGGCTTAGCTGGGAGAGCCAGGCGCCATCCTACCAAAGCCACGGCCTTGTGTACGTGTCAGTTTCCAGATGCCAGCGGCCGGCTTTTCTTTTTATTATGTTTTCATTATTTAATATATTGCTGGTACATTTTTATGAAGCAGGTTATGAGCAGGCAAATCCTGGTTACAGGGCCACTTAGAAACCATGTGACCCTGGGTGAGTGACTTCACCTTTTGCTGCATCAGGATCCTCCACACTTTACAGGTGAGGTATGGTACCCACCTCCCAGGGGTGTTGTGAAAATTAAATGACACAATGCACGTTCCTGGCAAACAGTGATTAAAAAATTTAGCTGTTTTGGTTGAGTCCCTCTGTATAGTCTGGCCTCCGGGGTTATGGATCAAATGCATTCTCTCATTTCACCTCATTTTATTTCCTTGCATCACAGGACTATTAAAAAAAAGCATTTTAAATATCATGATCAGAAGATCTGCCAGAGGCAGAAGATTGTTTCTCCCTTAGTACTCTCCTACAGGAAATACGTGCATGTCACTCAGCCATTACTGTCACTGTTACCACTATAAGGAGGACAGGAAGAGCCAGTGAGAGCCTGGCTGCTGGGTGTGCCGTAGCATGGGAGCTCCTGGAGCTCGTGAGCAGCCAGATTATCACCCTGGTTGTCTGCTCAATAATAAATGCCTGTTGAACACATGAACGAATAAATAAATGTAAACAGTGCAGCGCAGTTTGCCTCTCAGCTCCCAGTCCAGCAAGCAGATATTTTCTTTGTCCTTTGACACCAACATTCAACTGGGGCGTCACCACACAGGTTACTGAGTCACGCTCCAAACTTCAGTGGAAAGAATGCTCTAAGCGAGATATCCGTGGCCCCCAAGTGTGGACAGCATGCGGGGGAGCAGGCCGCCTATCTCCCCTTCACACGGACCCGGGTCAACCACACCCAAATCCATTTCAGGCCATTGAATTGGAAACAGATGTGTTCAGCTTCACTGTTCATTTGATAAGGAAGTGTCTTTTGTTCTACTTTGAGGGTTCGTGAGGTCTCCTGCTTTCCTTCCTCACCTCCCTGTGTGTATTCTTCTTGCCTTTCTTACATTTTTTTTTATTACCAAGTGGCAATAAAACAAAACAGTGCAGATGTGTATAAAGTGTTTGAAAGAATGCTAAACCTCTGAGGAAACATGTTTAACAACATCACTGTGTGTTATGTGGTGAATCACTTAGATAAAAAAAAAAATCACTGTGTGTATTTTGCTCTTTAAATTGCTTTTTAAAATTAACAATGTATTCTGACTGCCATCCCTGGACAGGACATAAAGATTTACCCCGTTTTTATTAATAGTTACATAGTAGTCTGTCATGCAGCTATTACGGACTATTAAATATCTACTCTTCCATTGATAAAGTTTACTTCTTTTAGAAAGTAATCATATGGTCTTTAGAAAGAAAATTTTACTACCTTTAGAAAGAAACTCATATGGACTTTAAGTACCATTGGCATAACTGGCACTTTCTGGATATCAAGCACATGGGGATTTTGTCTTAATGTCATTAAGACGTTTCTTCTTCATACGTTTTGCTCTCCCCACCCCCAGTTTTCTACAATGATTATATGCTACTTATTTCAGAAAAAATTTGTTTAGAAATAGTATTAACCTCACAAGCATTTTCCTCAGGTCTTTATTCCAATGGTACTTATTGTTACTACCAAACCACTTAACTATTTGATTATATGTTTCATCTCTTCAAATAAATAGGATGTTTGCTGAGAACACAGATTACATTTTAATAATAACAACACTGACCCAGCACCTCTATGGGCCAGGTGTTGACTTGTACATATCTCATTTAACCCTCACAAAACCCCTGTGGAGTCGTGTCCCTCTTAGGCTAGTGAGGAAACTAGAGCTCAGAGAGTTGACATCACTCATTCGACTCAGCTGCAGTGGAGCCGGGATTAGACCCAAGGTTTGTCTGAGTCCATTGCCTCTGCCCTTCGCACTATTCTGTGATGTCCCCTACTTCAGAATCCACTGAAGCATTTAGCACAGGGATGCAAACACAATTTATGTTTAATTAAAACTTGCCAGCTTAACTATGCCGGGGGATAATGTCATACTTCTCCTGCCTACAGTCGTGCCCCAGTCAGCCTACTCAAGCCGGCCTCCTCAGTGACCAAGTCTGCGTGACAGGACCTCCTTGCTGCGTTCCCACCAATCCTTCTTCTCTTCATAGTAGTAGCGACTGTATTCTCTTCAGCATACTGGCCTTGAGACTTCTCAACATCGGAGGATAAAAGCCAATCAGGCAAAAGGTGAAGTGGTTTCTGGAAACAGTAACATGGTGGAAGACGGCTGTGAAAGCAGATCAGAGGGAATGAGTCCTACGAAGCTGTGGCTGGTGCTTGATATTAAAATGTGGGGTGCCGGCCGGGCGCGGTGGCTCACACCTGTAATGCTAGCAGTTTAGGAGGCCGAGGCGGGCAGATGGTTCAAGGTCAGGAGTTCGAAACCAGCCTGAGCAAGAGCGAGACCCCGTCTCTACTAAAAATAGAAAGACATTAATTGGCCAACTAAAAATATATAGAAAATATTAGCCGAGCATGGTGGCACATGCCTGTAGTCCCAGCTACTTGGGAGGCTGAGGCAGAA